>VWPW01006745.1:644761-711510 GCA_013389825.1 Crypturellus undulatus | reverse complement strand
GCAGAACTAACGAGAAAGGATATATTCCTCAAGTGACCAGGGATCTGCCACAGCGCATCCGAGCAAAGGCGCAGTATGAGCCACGACACGGCGCACCGCCGCGGCGCTGCAGCTGCAGCTCCCAGCAAGGTTTATGTGGCAGCTCGTATTTGCCAATATATCTTCGAGGCTAAAAAGATGCGATTTCCTCCCTGGTGATTTCACAAGTAACTTCCATCAATAGCTTGCTGTAAATTTGGCATAGCAAGGGGTTGCAAGAACACACTTGCTAAGACACAAAGGTTTCCTTTAAGGGACTATATATGCTTTAGTCTTCTCCAGATGATAATATGAACCTTAAGTATTTTCCTCTAGGACTCCAGAAAGAATACAAAGGAAAAGAGGGGGGATACCTCTGAGTTGCTTGCACATTTGTGATCGCTGCTCCCTTTAGTCATTTTTGAGTAGTTTTCTATTTAAAAATGTATGCATTTAAAATAAAACAGAATCCAGGAAAGCCAGAACTTACTCTTCCATTGTGTCATATTGTTGTGAATATGAATATTCAGCTGAAGGCTGCTGAAATATGATGCTATCATCTCCAATATTCCCAGCATATCTAACTTGGCGTTTGTTTATTTTTATGGCCTCCTTCAATTCACAAAGCTGCAGCAAGTAAAAGGTGGCACTCTAAAATAACTTCGTCTCGCCTTACTTTAAAAAAGCCACCCACTCTACTCCTAATGTCTAGCCAAAATAATCCTCACTACCATTTCTTTACTTCACTCGCTTCACCTGTTTTTCTACTGAATTTATATGTCTGTTTTTATACGTTTTAAGGATGCTCGAATCAGAACAGCTTCTTCTAATTTTATTCAGGTTTGTTTTTCCTGTGCGCTTTGGCAGACTCCTTGGCCAATTTTGAAGCTTTTCAAAGAAATCAGCACTACTCTACCTGCGGGAGCTGAGCACGAGCTGGTAGTGAGGAAGAGGAGGCAGGGCGGTCGGATTGAGCACCCCCTGTGCTCTCTCAGGCCTCGCAATTTGCAGCTGGGAGAACACGAGCGGAGGAGTCCGTGCTGCTCCTCGCAGACCCGGAGCCACGGAGGCTCCTCTAATTTAGTAATTCCACACGCTTTTCCTCACCAATTCGGCAAATTTCCCCCTGTCATCATACCCTGAGATCTAGGCAAAACAGAAAGCTCTGCTTATGCTTACCAGGCAGGTTTCACCCAAATTTTACAGTCGTAATTAAAAGCTACGGTTTGATTAAGGAAATTATGAATTACAATAAAGTGCAAGGAACATGCAAAATGAATAATTAACATTGTATAGACTTCAGCATCATAATTAAGATTAAATACTACATACATTCAAACTAGATTAGTACATCCACTGAAAGCTGAAATGTGCTCAGTAGGAGAGTCTGTGCATTCACAAAATAATGTTTTATGAAGAACATTCCAGCAACATTAAACATAAGGTTGTCATATATAAGATGATTAACGTTTTGTACAAAAGAAGCTGTAATTCCAGTAAATGAAGTCATTTCATCTCCCTGCTGCTTCTACCTTTAGGAATATACTGTAAATGAAAAATGGCTCAATGTGAAGTCTAGTTAANTTATGAAGAACATTCCAGCAACATTAAACATAAGGTTGTCATATATAAGATGATTAACGTTTTGTACAAAAGAAGCTGTAATTCCAGTAAATGAAGTCATTTCATCTCCCTGCTGCTTCTACCTTTAGGAATATACTGTAAATGAAAAATGGCTCAATGTGAAGTCTAGTTAAATAGAATATGACTCCTCTTGTTTGAAGTTAATGAGACTTGGAAAAGTGCATTTAAATAAATGTTGTGATTTTAAATCACCGTTTTCGTTAAGATCCGCACAGGGCCACGCGTTTTTGCCCGCGTCAGGCCTGGCAGGACGTGCCGGTGCCTCTCCTCACCCTTGCGTGCAGAGCACGTGTCCTCCAGCCGCGCTGACCTCCCCAGGGAGCTCGGTCCCTCTCCAGGGACCTCAGTTCAGACGCGGCTGCCGGGAGAGCACCGGCGCTCAGCGTGAGCACAGGATGAAGCGAAGCACTGCGGAAAGCCGGGAACAACCCATGTCGCTGCCGGGAATGTCCCTACCTGCCCTCGAGGCCTGGGCAGGTGCTGCCTGGGCACCCGTGTCAGACGCTGGGGGAAACCCATCCAGCACCCTCGCCCTTCTCACCTCTGGGCTCACTCGAGCCCAGAAAAAGGGATGATTCACTTCATACCATACCCACATAAGCTTTTTATTTTTAATTTCTTTTCAAGCAGACCCCTTGCCAGCACTGGCAACAGGGATGTCCGGTAGGATGCAAGTTCCTTGGGGAGGGGATCGTACAGCCCATGACGGCTGCCCGTGGGGCTGCAGACCTGAGAGCTGCTGCAGCCCGTCCCCACTCCCGCTGTCTCTGACTGCAGAAAGTGTAACAGGACTTGGATAGCATTGAGCATCTTCAAATAAAACAGATTTCCACCTCCTCCCCGCTCAAAGGGAAATAAAAATGATTTTCCATTTCAATTCAGAATTTGCAGCAGTGCCTGAAAGACATTTTTGGAAAACTTCCACACCTGCTTAACAAAAGGAGAAGAGGCAGTTCCTGAGGAGCTGTTTGCTCATTTACATGCAGCTGGATTTCACAAAAACACGGTTTTACGTCCTCCTGTGGTGTAAATCTTTTTCCTCATGGCAGTAAGAAAAAGTCTATGCAACCAAAAATTAATAGATTAGAAAGCTGAATTCTCTTGCTCTTTATTTATTTTTTTTTAAATATCTTCCTGACATGATAAAAAAAAACTATGGGAAGATGCATATTGTTTATGCCCACAGGCCAAAAAGATCATCAGCGCCCACACTTCCAAAGGCTCTTTACGGTTTTACGTGCTTCTCTCTCATTGTTTCAGAAAGCGTGGAGAAGCTTTCTCCATGAGGATATAGCTACACAAATAGCACAATCAAGAAGGAAAAACGGGAGTAGATTGAGAAAATTTTCAAATTGGTCTGCAAAAGCATTTTTATTTAGAAATGGAAATCCAGAATTTGCATCAAAGAATCCTTCATGGATTCACAAAATGCTTTTAGATCCCACGCTGAATGCTAGAGACTATTACCATAACTATAAATTAGGTTTACAGCAGTATAATTGCAACTGCTAAACCTACGTAGCATTAATAGCCTTATCAATTACAATGTCATAAACATATTTTATAGTGGCATAAATATTGATATTAATGCAATCAAGCATCTATAGTACTAACTGAAAGTTTCCTGTTCCACTGAGTATTTGACTTCAAATTTGATATGAACGTGGATCTCCACACAGAATAATTGCACATGTCAACTCTAATCACATTTAAATACTGAGACAAATAAGCTCTGTTAAACGGAAATATTTCAGGTGGAATCTGTCTTCATTAAATAGAACTATTTTATACTGAAAATAGTATCACGATAAGAATGTTAATTCTTACAGTAAAGCAACCTGTAATGATTCATAATTCACAAATCATTCACAAAATTATTTTTTTCTGACTATTCTGCTCAGTTCACATCAGATGACATTGGTAGCACACTACAGTTGAAACCTGCCAGCTGACACTAGCCAGAATTCAGCCCAATTTACTTTTGTCTTTTACACGTGCTCTCCATATGAGAAGCAACCTCTTGAAGATGGCCTCAAATCTACTATACAAACTGCCGTCGTCTCATTGTTTCGGTCTGCTACAGTAGCAAAGGAATGGAAGACGCTGAACATGATTCAGTTTTTAAAAAGAATTCCAAGAGGAATTCAGAAAATCTTGTCGGGAACACTTAAAAATAGAATTAGCAGATTCACAAAGATATATAAAGGCCACAAGTAAGCACCTTTGTAGGGGTACTGACATTCTGCAAATATCTGAAATATGCGAAGAGTTTTCAACGCAATCTTTTAATGAAGTACTCCTGAGGAAATCAAGCTGCAACAGTATATAACCAAAGGCCTTCGCATGGATCTTTAAGCAATTAAAAAACCAGAAATGACATTTATGAAACAAATGGTCAGTTTTTGCAGTGAAAATCCTGCACAGACTTATGCTGGGGGCTGTGCTGCTCAATTTCTAAGTGACATAGGAAAGGGATGAAACCATAAGGTTTTTTGATGATACAAAGCTATTCACTGTAATAAAAACGAAAGCTAAGAAAACTTACAAAATACATACTCTTATTTAGTGTCTCAGTGATAAAATAGCAGATGAGTATCAGGCAAAAAACAACAAATGACAATTAGCAGTCTTACAAACCCCTCTTGAGGATAACAGCAAACTCAACACCTAAGCACATGCGCACAGGATTTAATTTTCAATTTACTGATTTTTCAATTCTATTATGTCTTTCATGCACTGCCTTGTCTGGAAACCTGTTCCAGTACTTCCCACTAGGATAAAGCCCAGAAAACTTTCTGTTTTTCAATCTGAATTTATTATTGACCAATCTGAATAAATATCACGTTGAACTACTATTACTCTACTAACAAAATTCATTATCTTATCATCAGCAGTTCTAGAATTGATCAAGATCCAATCCAACTCTTACTTTTATTTTCATTTTAAAATTCACTTCAATGACTGCCCTTCAACAAAAAGCACCATCTGCAAAGAAACTCTGCATGTCTTCTGAAAACTAAGTACAGCTTGATAGTATCACACACCTCATTAAGATGACATAAGTTGGCTCTGGTTCTTTAATCAACTTTCAAAGCCACTTGTTGATACCCTTGTGTCCAGAGTCTGTGGAATCTCATTCCCAAATAACTGCTTGCATCGAGAATTGTAATCAGAAGAAATTTGTGTAAGGCTGCATTTTTTCTGTCTATCAGACATGTAGGTCAATCTGCCTTATGATTAAGATTTTTGCCTAATCATGTTAAAGAGCATTAAATTTTAATTACTTGCAAATTGGATGAGAGTTCAGAGAGGAAAAATCTCTATTGACGAGAGAGAGCTGTTTCCAATCTGCTACTGCCATTTCTGCCCATGTGTCTAGCTTTAACAATATTATATACGCTTACTTTGTGCCCTTATCATCTGACAGATCTAAGAACTGACAGCTGAGGCAGGAATCTTTCTTTAGTTGTGGTAGGGATAACATGACATGGAACAATTACATGCTTAAATCAAAGGACTTCCTTTTGACAAGTCTGGAACCTAATACCTTTATTTAAACCTAATAGGAGGATAATAATAATAATAATCACATAAAAAAAGGTTCTACAGAACTTGGCTATACAAATATACAGCTTATATTTCAAGCAAAAAGTACTTGCATCTAATGCAGATGCACCTGAGCTAGGTACAGGAGAGCTTAGCTGTTACAGAAGCTCAGATACAGAAAACTCAGTGAAGATCTGATGTTAGCTGGTGTTCTGGACAGTTTTTAAAATCTGCATCAAGCCAGGGACTGCTGAAGCTACTCCTGCTATTTGTAGCCCAGGGAGGTCGATTAATGCCCGTTTGTGTAATTCAGAAGTTTTAGTGTTTGCATCCTGTGTGCTACCATTGGAAACTTGATCACATTTTCAAGTGTCCAGTGTTCATAATATTGCATTGACTCTTCCCCCCCCACCATTTACAACAATTTTTCATATTGAATATACAACCTGCAAAAGAGTTAGGCAGGCACTTGATCTATGCTTGAAAAGAAGATGATGCAGTGAATTCACAGATATGTATGAATATCCATGGTTGATCTAAGGTGTAAATATGTCTAGGCATACATAATTTAAGTAAAGTAACTTTAGTAGAAGAAAAACAGATATAGTTTGAGAGAGCTCAGTATAAAACAGCTTACAGATGGAGATCCCCCTGAGTTAGCAAAAAAAAAAAAAAAAAAGCAATTAGACTTCTTTGTAACCTAAAACCATTAAGGTATGATGCCTGCAATTTATTTCTGTGCTCCTTTCCAACATTCACTGATCATTTACTCTTTCTAAAAACACATCAGGTCTATTATAGCAAGTCCTCTGCTCCGTTTGCTTTCCATGGTGCCCACAATTTGAACGCGCCTTGTATCTCTTCGCTGAATATTTCTTCTTATGGTTTAGTTTTTAAGTAAATGAACCAACCAAATCACCAAAAATAATAATAAATAAAAAAGCAAAACTTAGCCAAAAGAAAAATATTACAGACATATCAGTAAATTTTATATTAATATAAGAAGAAATTTCTTCTTCTCCAATTGCTTTTTTTTTTTCCTCCTTATTTGAATATACACTCTGGCCATGCACCATTTTTGGAAAATAAATACTCTACAACTTACATCTCATTGGAAACATAATTATACCGGGTACGTCAGGTAATTAACATTACGTTCACAGTTACGGTTAAGTTAGCTTAGGTAACAAGTTAATGTAGTACCACTCCTGGAAGATTTTGATTCACTTCTAACATAATCCTCAAATTAAAAGTTTATGTAAGTTAGCAACAGCTCCGTTCTTTCTCCATGTAGTTCACATGGTCAAAAAGTGTTCCCTTGGGTCCTTTTGCCTGGAAAGCCATTGAAATTATTCTCACTTTTATTACTCTCAGCCAGCACAGCTGGAAATAGGCAAAAAAAATACAGAAATTACAATGATAGCATGAAATTAAAGATTTCAGGATTGCACTAGCAGATAAAGACCTGGTACTGAAAACAGAGTGTGCTATAATAAACATGTATGAATGTTTTATGGATGGATAACAGGTGCTTATTTCCTGTGAAAATATCCCATTTGAAAAATATACTCTGTTTATAATCTCTTGAACAATTTTAATCTATGATTAATTAGGTGGCCCAAGGGCACACAGGAAGACAGAAGCTGAGAAGGCCTCTGCTCAGAACAGTTCTAGGAGGGCTATTGACACCGACTACCTTTGTCTGTCTCAAAATTGAAAAGAAAAACGTTTTAAACCAGCTTTCTAAGTACTGTCATTAGTCCAGACCTCAGGTCTTCAGGTGTCAGGTTCCAGATGATGAATTGTTGCCCTGCCAGTGAACAGTCCCACAACACGGCCCCTTTTCCCAGAAGGGGCAGAGATTTTACGTGTGACCGCTGTGCAATGTGCACACACGGGCCACTGAACATAATCACTAAACATGAGCAATCCCTGATAACCGCAAGGCTAGAAATAACAGCGGGGCTCTATTAGCCCACGTTTTACGCTGAGGAACGGTGATCGCCAGCAGACTTCACGTAGGTAATGACAGGCTTTTGGACCTCGTCTAACTTGATCAAAATCAGGGCCTGGAATAGGCCACGTTTTACTCATGGTATCATTATGTTTGCACGAGACACAAGCGAGGGAGCCACCACCGCTCGCTCCCTCTGCCACGCTGCACCTCCGGGAGCACCATCCTCCCTTCCCACCGCCTGGAAAGGCGGCGCGGAGGAGCCGAGGCCACCGGCTCCATCCACATCCCAGGCCTCGCGCCCAGCTGATAACTACAGAGCTCTGTGGGCTCCCGCCAGGACTAGGAGTAAGGAAAGAGCTTGTTACTGAGACTATCTCCTTCCACATGCTTATAGCCAGTGACAGACCTGCTGTTTGCATTTCAGCTCATCAATGCAACTAAATCTTATTTATATGATTTAATAATTATATGAATTTAATTATTAATGCAAATATAATACCAGGAAAACCTAAATAATTAATGATACTCTTATAAATAATTTCTATTAGTGAAACAGATTGAGAAAATGATTTGTTCTTAACAGTAGACTTATAAATATTTTAAAACAAGCACCAACAATGTAGTTTATACAGACTAAAAACCCTAATGCTCCTAAGCCATTTATACAGTGTAGAACACAGCTATTAAATCGGAAGATAAAAACAACTAATGATTTGTCAGGCCGCAAGCTTTGATTTACAGCTAGGAAGCTGGAAATTATTTCATGACTGACTTGCCACATTGCTTAGTATTTTCTAAATAAGAAATAATTGATTTCTGAAAAATCCCTCTAAAAATTTGAGTACTTGAATAAAGATGAACTAGGCAATGCTTTAAGTCATAGAAACTGATTTAGAGTTTTGGTTGGTAGCAGATATGACACACAACTGAACCTGAAGCTGGATCTTTATATTTAGCTAAGCTATGATTAATGTAATGTAAAGTGGGGGAAAACATGACTTTCTGGTATATTATAATCCCTGACCACCTGGAGTAAATGTCACCAGCATAAATTATTACAGCCTTGGGCCTGCTCTGATTTACTCTTACTTGTAATGGCTACAGAGCCCAGGCTGACAGCCACCATCATTCACAACCAGTGATGCATCTGGGTTTCTGATTTCATATTGACTTAAATGGAAAAATAAATTGGAACCTGTGTAAGAGTAAAGACCTTAAATAGCTGCTGGAGCCTGTTTAGATGTGGATCTACCAGTGTGTTCCAGCTACTACAAAGCAACACAAAGCAGTTCATCTGCAACTAGTTAGTGGTGGTCTTACACCATTTGGGTTTCATAAGTGAAATACATGATTTTAGAGTTCTTAATAATGTAATAGAAAAAGAAATCAAAAGAATTTTCAAGCAGCCTATTTAGTTATATTTATTGCAACTCCTGAAGTTGACAATTTACTTGATGGTTCTAGAAGAGACTAGTATTCTCTGTTCGATTCCGTACTTTTTTAGCATGATTTTTATGCAATGCAGTTATGCAGTTAAAATGTCTCTTATGGGTGATGTTCCTAGCAGATGGGTTTGTTTAAAGATTGTCATATAGTAAACAAAAATATCCCACTGATTACCTTGAGTTACTAATGATCATGTAAAGCATGGTTGGTCAACTAAGCAATTACAAAAATCATCCTCATTAGAAAAATGATTCCTGTAATTATATTCACATAGTTATCCTTGATGGGGCCTGGCATAAACTTCACCCAAAGGAAATGTTCTACAACTTCATATGAATCCATTGACTTATCAAAACCACTTCAGGACAGGTCCATATGAGCAGTTCAAAGGAACTGCTGTTCAAATTTTCCAGTTGTTGAAAGAGATTTCCATCAGCATGGTTCACAAACAGAGAATAGATCCAAATTATATTTCTAGTCTCCCAAGATTAAATGCTGTTGCTTACATAATACTTAGCTATTGTTTTAAGGAAAGGTATTACAAATTCTTATTCCCCTCATTCCAGTTCTTTTGCCACAGTATCGAGGGCTGACCCGACAGCCCCACTCACTTGATGCTGGCACTCTAAGGCTTTTGGGGAGCAGGTCTGCTCCTACTTTATATGCAAAAATGAGTCAGCCTCTGCTCATGGGATTACTGCTGTGCTAGGCAGAGCAAGGAAAAGAGTCAAGGTATTTACAGCTTAAATGGGGGAAAAAAAGTTTTTTTACTACTTGGTAGAAGACCTAGGAGATCAGGGAATAATACCAAGTGGCACTGCATGAATAACTCTGCATGAATACTTGGTGATTTTCCACTGCATGATGAGTTGCTTCACGGATCATTTATGAAAAATTGTTGGCAGATTGGTCCTTACATTTTGCACAATAGAGACTATATAGATAGCAATGAGTTCATGCTCACTTTATGACCCAACATGGCTTTTACATATAGGATGAGTAATACTAACCTTTACTAACCCTAAATGACAAGAACCTTGTCCTGCATTCAGTTAGAATTCACAAGGCAAACAGCCCCACAAAAAGTGTGGTCTTCTGGGGACAGCCATGGGTGAAGCTGCCTATCTTCACCACAGTTGTCAACAAATCATTTGTCAATGTGCTGCAGCACTGAAAACCTCACATCCTCCACAGATTTCCAGAATATAAAGTGTGAAAGGACCGAATATGCTACTCCAGCATAAATAGTTATGCATTTTGCCTAAGAACCTAATAAAAACTGTGTCTTTATTCCTGTTAGACCATTTAGCCATTTCCAGACTGCATTCACGATGAGCTATTTTCCATTCTTGTGTTAAAATCTCAAATTTTCTCATCTCCACAAAAAGAAAGGATCTTGCCTGTACTTTACTGAATGCAAGAATAGGTATTTCTATATTCCAAGGTATGACACAAACTGACACGAGGCAAGAAAATCAACTGGAACCTGACACTCTGCCCTGAACTCATGCTGTGCTGTCACAACGGAGCCTGAGATACAGTCGGGATGGGATGTTAGCCCTAACTTTGACTTCCCTGGCTGTCTGCCTTTAACTATAAATTGCAGGCAAACTAAAGCCACCCTTTAGGAGGAATGCTTTGTGAGATGGACTTTTCAAAGACTGCCATTCCTCACTCTCACCTTTATTATGCAGGCTCTAGCCCGTGCAGCTGCTGGTTCTGCCCATAGCAAGTTTCTCAGCTCTGGCTGCCTCAGAAATCACTCGCTGGCACTTGCAGTAACTACCTTGGAGCGGGACAGTGGGGACACGGCGCGACTGTGAATGAGCATAGCCTCTGTCCTGCACTCTGGCTGGCAAAACCGTGCCCTTAGCAGAGCAATTACTAGTGTGCAGAGTAGCTCTCCAGGCCCATTGACAACTCATGCCCTCGCAGGGACTAAGCCACCATATGAAATATCCCTCTGCAAAGACTGAAGAAGTTTTTTGTCTAAAACCTTCCATCTCATTCCTTTAACCATGTGGTACATCCGCTGCTCCCAACCCCAGGACACTCGGATCTCACAATTCCTCCAGGCCGAGCCTTGCTAAGACGCATGGCCACGTGGTCCGGGCCACAGTGCTTATTCCAGGACTGCTCTCCAGTGCAGTCGCTCACACTCTGCTATGCTCAAATGGCACTAAGAGTCTCTTTTTAATCATTTTTTTCCTCCTCAGCTACTGACCTGATACACGTATGAATTTATCTGAAGCCATTTTAACCTACGACACTAATTCCAACACTGTGAACCAAAACTTTAACGAGGGACTATCAACATGTATGAAAAGAAACATAAAACAAAGGGCATCATGAAACAACATTATCCACTGTTCTACTTCTCTGTCCTTAAAACATTCATCAACCTGTTCTGATTTACAGAAGCTTTAAACAAAAATAACCTTCACTAATTCCTCATTCTTCCTCTCCTTTCTTACGTTTTTTTCAGTGCAGTTTTGTTACCAAGCTGCTGAATATTCAGAAACACACCTCAGTCAGGAACCTGCTATGTTTTCTTTGTGCTGCACAACCTGTTTCCAAGCAGTGCTTTACAAGGTGCCACGCTGCTGATGGAGTCTCTCTATACTTATAACAAACGGGCCCCTCTATTCAGAGCCAGGAAACCCGGGTGATAGCATTATCTCGTGTGAGACCCAGCACCGTTGGCCAGCATTAGCCCCCGACCCTCACAGCGACCCTTCCTCCCCATGACACAAGCATTGCCACGGCTTTGGGTGACATCCTTTGAGCCAAGACACCAACTCGCCACAGTAACCGGCTCCTGGGCTGCCTCAAACGCCGCGTGCCCCTGCCCTGCAGCAGCCGGCGGGGCAGAGCAGCAGATTTCCATTTCCACACAGGTTTTGGACACTCCCGAACACGAGCTCACGAGGCAGTGGATGGTGGCAGGCTACGAGCCCAGGTTCAGGCTCAGGGAAGAGGCTCTGAGACACAGGGGCGATTCCCCACTTGACTTCTGAGCTCTGCTCGGCGTGGGCAGGCGGGCGAAGAGGCCGCTGGGTTGCCGCTCCTGGCAGCTCTCTCAACCGCTGCCCCACGAGGCCGAGAGGCACCCGGGAAGCGCAGGAGAAGGCAGTTGTAGCTGCTCTTTTAGCAGTATTGGCTCAAACGAGGACTGCTGGGTTTGATCTTCAAAGTGTTACTTAGAGGAGCCCGAAATCACACAGGCCGGGTAGCCAACTCCTTCCCAAGAGCGACAGTACTCCAGGGCCAAGGGCCTGCTCTAGCGCTACAGATCTGACAGCGCTGTGAAGCTTTCACTGTGAAGCCAAATAGGTACATTTAAGCCATTATATTTGCAGCACAGGGGGTTTACATTTGGAATTTCTTTTATTTATTTATTATATATTGAGTCCCTGGAAGAGCTTTGAGCTAAAGTGAAGAAAAACACTATTATACCTCAGTAAGAGTGTACAAATTGGTGATACTCTGCTAGAAACACATCGAAATAAAGTAAAATTCTCCTGGGTAAACAAATATCTGAATATTGTCAAAACCTTCCACAGCTTCCACTTTATGGCTTCAACAAAAGCAGAAAACTCCTTGGCCCTGAGTCCTTTGTGCACAAAATACTCCTATTAAGCCAAAAACAGGCATCTGAACTCCAGAGATCTTTAACTCTCTTGCAGATTTGCTACGTAATCCAGGACACAACTCGTAACGTAGAAGTGGCCTCTTCAGATAGATCCCTACTCCTGCGGCAGCCTCCATTCTACCAACCTCTCTTGTTTCCCCACATATTCACCCTCCGGCTGGGCTGTGTTCTGTAAGGCTCCCAGGTGTGAAAGCCGTAGGATGACATTTTTAATCTCACTGGATGAAGTATTATTTTGTATTAATCGTACCTGATTAGTTGTGCCGATAAGCTCTGATTACTGTATTTTAAGAGACCCAAGTGCAGCTCCAAAGGATGTTTTTTTAAAATACTTTCTACTAGTGAAATTATGTAAAAATAAAAAGCTTTGATGTTAAAAGACAGTTAATAAATATGTTCCTTTTTGCATGTGCTTCTTTCATATAAATATTTAGGACTATATTTTAGAAAAGTCTTCTAATTGCTGTGAAAAACACCAGAACTATTTTATTAGCTTTGAGCCAAGCAGCATACGCTGTAAGGCGCCATTTGTTAAGTCAGTCTTGGTTTCCAGTCATTTAAATAGTTAAGTTACTGCTTGTTTCTATTCACGCTAAGGGGCTATTTTCTGTGTTCAGCTTTACAGCTGAGACGAAAGGTGAGGGCCCTGCACATGGGGAACAGCAGCGGCCCGACCCCAAATGCCCGTTCCCATGGTAGGCAGGGCCAGTGCTGGAGTAAAACACGGCTCTCGTGCTCCAAGTGACCGCGACCAACGCTCGTGTTCACATTCTGACAGCGCACAAGCTTCACATTTACTCTGCGTTCGGGATGCAACCAGCACCACCGCAATATTTGAAACAAAGCAGAATTAATGAATTAAAATAACCTCCCATTACTATTTTTGGCGATGATAAAAAGAGTGGGAGATGGTGTTTGTGAAATAATTAGAAGGACAAACAGAATGAGAAGAGCACCTAACTCTTTGTGAAACAAGCCTGAGAGTACCTCAAATACATTAAGTGTTGTCAGTGATGTCTACAACTCTGTGAATTGGAATTTTACAAAGCTCCACTTTCTTTTCTCCCCTCAGCTGGTACATGAAAGGTTGGAGAGGAAAAAAAATGCAGAAGATTAAAACTATGTCATATGTAATAGAAATGGTAAAGCTATCCCTGGATTTGTATTTTGGCAATTTAGGACTCCATTCATTTTGGTGCTCCAAGGTAATATTTGAAGACCAGAAACTGAAAGCTGTACTCTGGGGGTAATTTACAACACACGTGCCTACAAGAAGTGTATTTTGAAGAAGTCCTGCTTCTGGCAAAGAAGCCTATAGCTGGTGTGGATGAAATGGAAGATACCTGCACTCTCCTTAATCGTCAGTCTCCAGGTAGAGCAAACTCTATGGAGGTTCTTAAAAGGGAGTTACAGTTCCCCACAAATCTTTGTTAACAGACATTAAACACATGCTCATTAGCTCAACTAGTCATTTGTTTTTCATGCTAGTCAAACTGCAGCTTAGTTGAGAAAATTATTTAAAAAGGTATGAATTTAGACTACAAATGATTTACCTCCTTAGAAGTTTGTTTTGCTCTAAAAGCTGAACACAACTACCTTTTAATTCAAAAGCATATTTAAAATTGTTTAATGTTCAGTGTATAAAGGGAATAAAAAATAGCATACATCAGTTTGAGAATGACATAAATGTCATCATGACCTTCATGGATTTTCATACATCCTAAGTAATCCCTGTAAACCAAACTGATTCAAATGCACATCTTCAATCATTCCACTGCTGTTTTGCCCTCTGCTGCAGTTTTATAAATCTCTAATACATCTAAAGTGTGATTCCAAAAAAAAAAAAAAGAAAAAAAAGAAAAAAAAGAAAAAAAAAGCTGTTAAATCTGTAATGCTAAAAATCAGAGAACTTGTCAAGGAGACCTGCTTAGATACTGATATTCTGGACTTCTGTTGTTTTAATTACTTTGTATCCTTATCTTTTGTGCCACTTGAGTTAAGGTTATGTCAGCATTTCCATTACAAAATCCTAGTCCTTTGGGTTTAATAACTCACCATTAAAAACTCTCTAAAGGCTACATCTTGGCATACAAGATCTCATCTGAGAATAGTTGTCTATGCATCTATAGATTTAATAGATATATAAATAGACCGTTGGAGATGTATAGAGTTTTGACAGGAGGGCTAAATTGCACCATTGCAAAACACAATGGAACACATGATAAGTTTTGCGGCTTTATATATTTGTCTCTTTTATGAACAGAATGCCAAAATAGCTTCCCTTAATTAAGTTTTGCATCTGCAGATTGCTTTTGTTTATCCAAAGGAAAAAAATTAGAAATAAACAGGTAAGTTGATTTAGAAGGCAATTTTCTAAACGCATGGTCTCTTTCACTATGAAAATGTCAAACACATGTTATATAACTATTTTGTGTACCATGCTAATAAAAATAGGTTTTGATTACATTTATAGTGCCAAATTTTGGAGCTGGGAAAATATATATGTCTGAGGGAAATTAAGATTTTCAAGGCCTTAAAAAATACTCTCTGTACAAAGCCATGTCTAAACAGAAGAAAGAGAAGATGAAGGAGAGATTTCTAGCAAATCTGAAAGCCAGGCTGTCGGATGCAAAAGCAAAGACAATCCTGCTCATATCAGCTTTTGCCTGGGTAACAAGAGAGCAGAAAGGGCAGTGGGACTAGACTCTGCAAGTACTATCAGACAGAAGATACCCTGCAAGAGCTTCTGGAATTTACTGTCTGCGCCCTTTCACCATTTGAAAGTGAGCAGTAGTCACAGAATGTGCTGAAAACCCACCCTTATGCCGCAGCTTGCACCTACAAATGGATGTTACCAAAAACAATATGTCAGCAGTAAATTACAATTGAATAAATAGCTGAGGCAACATATGTTTAAAAATGGTATCCAACTTTCATTTTAGTATTTGCTAAGGCTATCAGAATTTTACACGAGAGGTCATGTTCATAAGATAGATAGGGAAGGGATACTCTGTCTCCAGTAAAGGTTGATAGCAGTAACAAAACTTGTCATTTCTCTCTCTCATATTGCGCAGTGTAATCTTAGAATTTTTGTGTTTTCCAGGTGAAATTAGCAACTTTGGTAACCAAACTGAACCAGTGGAAAATAAGCAAGAGCCACTTTGACCTTTGTTTAGGGTAGAGCAGTACAGAGAG
The DNA here is from genome assembly GCA_013389825.1 of Crypturellus undulatus. Taxonomy (NCBI): domain Eukaryota; kingdom Metazoa; phylum Chordata; class Aves; order Tinamiformes; family Tinamidae; genus Crypturellus; species Crypturellus undulatus. Next base: position 696,052 of record VWPW01006745.1, on the reverse strand, counting down.
GGAGCCCACTGCTGCAGAGAGCTTGGGAACCCCCTCACGCTGCTCCACTGGTTGGATCAGGTGCCCCCCGCATGCACCAAAATCCGTGTGCAACAAAACTGATTTCCAAAAGCCCACCTATTGGATACGAGTACAGGCTGGCAAGCTCGCTTTCCTGTCCAACACCTCTCCCCTTTGTTACATAATTTAGTTTAACCTAAATTAATTTCCAAGCCATACTTGGTCATAGCACTCAACTCCATGTTCAGAACTCTACAGTCAGGCTGAGGAAGAATTCAAATAAAAGCTCTACTCTCCTATTCATAGCCATGGTCTCCAGCTCTTACCTGACTCCATTTTACTGATCACGTCACATGTTTACTTTAAGGAGAATTCACTTTTGCCCTTAAGAATACAACAACATTAATATACTGATCTTGTATATGTTTTTGTCTTTGTGTTCTCAAGTTAGACAAGCAACTAGTACAAAATATTATTTTATCAGAGGAAAAAACTAATTAAAAGGAAAAGCTGATGATAAGAATTATAATTACTATTCACTGCAGATGCAATTATAAGGAGATAACTTCCAATTACAGCAGCGGTGGTGAAATAGGAGAAGAACGACAATTAGTCCTTCTCTTTGCTGCCTGAAGACTGTTATTATTTAATATCCTATGGGGCAAGACACCACGGGTAGCCATAAAATCTGAAACAAGTATGAAAAAGGACAAATATACTAATTTTCTAGGAGTTTGAGTTTTTTTTTCTCTTGATGGATGATTGTAGATCAGCATCACTGGAAATAATCTCTGCAACTCACTTCACCATTATACCTTTCAAATTCTGTTTCCAATTGTTTCTGACCTTAGAGAAATCTGGCTATTTTAAGTATAAAACTGCAGAATTCTCATCTTGTTTATAGAGCTTTTAAAATATGAAAGCCAGCCTGAATCTACAACAAAAGCCTAAAAAAGGAATGTCATCTTGAGCAGAGAAATAAAGTGCAATGCTAATACTTTGCAGAAACTCTTGAGGTCCTTCTAGAGCTTCAGAAAGGAGATATGTTTTCTACTGTTAAAGGTAACTAAGGATAGTTTTGCATTAGGCACAAAATTTGTAAAAGTAATATATTCCTGGAAAGGATATCACATATAGACTACAATTTTTGACAAATGCTAAATTTACACTTTAAATGTCAAGTCTGAGTGGTGCATTCCAGGCAACATGCACCCTTCAAAGATCAATGAAATGGCCAACGAAGAGACAGCTCTCTCCGCTCAGCTCCGCGACGTATAGCAGAGATGCTCCTCGTTGATGGTGAGCACTGAATTTTTAGCACATTTCCACATCCCTCTTTCTGGCAAACAGCGGCCCTGTTCTGGAAACAGATGCCATCTTCTTTGCCTGGAGGGTGTACGTGCCTCCTGGTGCTGCACACGCTAGTGAAAGCAATAGACAGGAGGCTCTGGGGGACAGCAAGTCTCCACAGAACCAAACCATACGGTGCGTGGAGATGAAATGATTGGAAGGTTTGTAATGCCATCTGCCAGCGGAGAGGGTAAACTGGCTGGCCTGCCTTCACCTAACCTTTGCTGTCCCTTCCAGTCTGCAGGCAGAGCGCCCTGGCATCTGCTGGTATCTGCTTTCTTTCTGCATTACAACCACACGAGGACAGTGCTCGCACCACAGCCCTTCTGTGGTAACCCCAAACCGGCAGCTGGAAGTTCAAAACCAGCATTTCTAAAACACATTTTTCAATTGTTACCTGCCAGCATAAACAGGTTCTGTGAGGAGACTCAGAATACAGGTTGTATGAAAGATGCTATACAAGGAGTTACCTTTTTAAGTAAAAAAAAAGCAACAATGAAATAATCTGGATCTCTTTGAGATCCACAATGCTCTGTAGTGCACTACAGAGTGCTGATATATACTGATTTATATAAAAATTTGAGTGCAGTTAAGTACGCTTGCCTCCACAAACATCAAGGCACAATGTTGTTGCAAGGAATGAGAAACCTCAATGTTTACCTGCAACACAGCTGAAGAATGACCAGGACTACTTGTTTTGTGGAGAGCCCTGGAAGTATTTCTCACTGTGTTTTAGCACAACACAGAGAATAAGCAGGTGATGAGCGAAGTCACTATTGTAACGTCCTCCTCTGACCATGATCTAACCCAAGGGGTGCACCTCATGCTGAGGAAGGTGGCAGAAATATTGGCCTGGACTGAGGACACAGGGAAGGATCGTGATCCCTTGTACCTGAACCTCACCAATTCCCCCTGCAGAGCACTGTGGTTATGCACTAATCCCAGCGCAGCCTCAGTGTAACATAATCAAGCCATAAATTAAAGGAAGGACATGATGTACATAGAGCAGCTGTGTGTGTCTGGACATGACCTTAGCTCACTCAAAGTAAGCTCGGGGATTAAACTCCACAACTGGTCCAACCTTACATGTCACCATGTCAGAAATGGGTCCAGGTGGCAGGTGATACACTAACGTTCAAATCCTCTTTCCTTTTCCCCACAGTATCTTTAGAGCCATTGTTGATGTTACTGTACAGTTGGAAAACACCTAACATGCAAAATATTAAAAAAAAAAAAAACCCTCCAGAGAAAAAGGTATAGAAGGGATTTCTGTGTTTTACATACATACATGTAGAGTCTCTTGCAGTGCTGCCTAGATAGTCACTGTATATGTAGTGTACAAAAAGATATGTAAAATAGGAGCATACTAATTTGACTAGTTTGTGCTGGCAATTCAGATTGCCCCAAGCTGTGCATTTACCAGCCTGCAAAAATGGGACGTAGTCTTTCGAGCTGGCGTTTGAGATCCTTTTCTCAAATAAGTGGAGTACGTTCGAAGCAATTTGTCACAAGAAATCGTGTTCAGCATGAGGGCAGGTAAAAGTTACTGCCCTCACTACATTCACACTGGGTAGCTCAGGTACAACAGGTCAGGCTTTAAGGACGGTGCGACGGCTGTTGAACAGTGAATCATCAGCACAAATATATTTAGAGGAGGTGTTTCTACAACTGTGAAAGACTGGGGAAGTCTGCAGAGTTCAGTGCCCTTTCAACTCACACTTCTGCATGATGTGATGTAGCGGTCTAATGCTAACATGCTGGGTTGTAATATCAAAGATTACAGGGTCATGGTGTCTTTGGGGTTCTTATCTTTCTCTTTATCCACTTGCATTTCTTCATTTCTGCTTTTACAAAAGAAATGTATTTAGGAGGAGGAGGCAATAATAATATTTTAGAGGATCTAACTGTGGTCTCAGTATTACTAGAACAAACCAATCAAAATAAATAGGAAAAATAATTGGCAGATGAGTATTTGCACATTGCTTCACCTCCTTTAGCTTGTATAATTTTATGAAACAGTCCTAAATGGTGATAACTTAAATACACAACCCACACCAATCATTTCATTATTGTGGGGAAAAAAAAAAAAAAAAACAGTTTCTAGTTTATATCTAGTTTCTTAATCCTGGCAGAGATAGCTAGGGAAGAGCCAGGGGCTCATGAACTCCATGGTAATTTTTTCTTATGTCTTTGTGAAGGCACAAGACATTCTCACTTCACAAGCGTATGGGTACCGTAACAGTGTCCTTCACAAATCCCTTCAGCCAAACGCAGTGCTCAAGATGGACCAGAGGGCTCCCAGAGAGCCCGTCACCACGCTCAGCCTCCCAAACCCCAATCCGCCCCAAACCCAATACCGGCATCATCTCCCTTCCCAGTTCACCTCGCACCTTTCAGTACCACTTCCAGTCTGGCAGGAGGGAGAACCCTCCAAGGGAAAATAAAAAGCTTCTAAAATCAGCCCAAATCCAACAAGAACCAAAGAGAGACACAGCTCACAACCAACCTTCTGAGGCTTACAGTGCAGTACCTTTTTGACCCGCACAACTCTAATATAGAATTTTGTGCAATTACTTGTATTACAGAAGAGCAATTAAGTAGCACAGAACCTACAAAATCAAGGATGTTTCACAATTACTCATTTTGAACACTGTATATACCTGTTCCCTGGAACAAGGTTTAAAATTAGGTTTGAATGGTTTTATTTTGTATGAACTAGTCATTAGTTTTTTTTTACTAGAAAAAAAAAAAATTGGAACAGTGTTGTATCAAAACCCAAAATTCAAATAAAGGTTCTCGCTCCCTCCCTCTTATACTAGCAGGGATTCACACTTCTCTAAGGGTGCAATTTCCTCCATATGTCAGCAGAAGAGACAGAGTTTATCAATGAATGTAGTAGGAAAAAAAAAAAAAGAAATGCAGAAACATAACTAACTTTCACTCTAAATCATTCCTTCACTCCCCAGTATGGATACGTGCCTGTTCAGAAGTGCTTTTCATGCCCAGTTAGTGTAAATCAAATCAGGTTGCAATGCAAGAACACAGCCGAGGACACGAAGGTGAATGTCAAGGCTTTCAACTGAAGCTCCTTGTTTTTCTAGATCAGCAGCATACAGCTTTTAATTACAACTGAGACAATCTGAACTAGTCCTCTTCAAAGAAAACTTAGTCTTAGCTGTCACGAATTGAAGACCACCTAACAATATCCAAGGCCACTGATCTTAAGCAAAGAGATTTTTGTTATTTTTCCTTTTCCAGGGCATATTTATCATTCCCTAGGCAAACTACATTATGTACATGTAGTTTTAAAACAGAATGCATTCTTACAATTAGATTACATTGTGACAATGACAAAGCATAATATTCCTATTCTAAGACAACCTACCTGTTGCTCTACATGCTGGTTGCTTTACTGGAACTTGGCAACATTCAACAACAAAGATGATCAGCATCCAGTACAACCTGGGAGGGACTTACCCTTTTCCTAATGGAAAGAGTGAGGGCAACAAGGTTCTTTCCAGCCTTGCCAATACCTTGCAAGACAGCTAAGCTGTGTATTCATCTGCTTGGGTCAATACTCTGCTGGTAGATGGATAGATACAAGGGCAGCAGTACCAGCCTCCCTCAGTGAAAATTTGCCTCACCTCAGAGAATAAATTGCTTGTTGCTGCACTTCCTTCTCACCTACCAAAACCCAAGGCAGGGAACGGGAGGACAGGATCCATAAAGCCATACATTTACCTGTCATTTGTTTGCTTTTAGAACTTGTGAGCCAGCAATTTCCCCTCTCTGCTGAAGAATTTTTCTTCTTTGCTTCCCAGGTCTTGCTAAGAAGCATCTATTCATTTAGTTGCCATGGGTAGAACAAAGCATGGGGTTAATTTCTGCATCTCACCTACTTCCTGCCTTTCTAACAGCTAACAGTTTGACTTTCAGAGCTAAAAGGAAAGCAGGTAGATAGATGCTAGTAGAAAGAATATATAATATATATACTTTTTGTGTATCAGCATATAAAGACAACTCTCAGAAAACTACATATAATACATTAAAAATAAGGTAGAACCTACAGAACTGTTTTGTTGGTTAAAGAGTGCCGAGCTCGGCTGGCACGAGCGAGATCTGTGCTGGCCTCGCAAGGCGGCACCGAGGCGAGAGGCAAGAAGCGCTCAGAGACCACGGGCTCGCGGCAGCACCAGCTGCCTCAGCAAGGGGGTTTCTGCGAGTCACTGCCGCCTGGGCCGGGGACTCGCGACTCAGGAGATTAACGCACTGTTTTGTTCGAGGCAACAGCAACACATTTTCAAACGGCTTCTTCTGTGAAGAACAACAGGTATTGACAGCAAAATACTCGCACAGCCTTCCTAAGAATACACGTCAGAAGCATTAAAACAAAAATGACAATATCCAGAAGAGTGAGAATGAAAAGCAGCATCGATGTAGTATTTGTATAGCCGTACCATACATCCTCACTTCAGTTACCATTTTAATCATTTCTGTAGTTGTTACAAAAGAAAGAGGAAGGAAAAGAAATACGAGGTTGTATGCTTTAAATGAAAATGGCATCTGTAAGTATGAAAAACAAAAGAGTGCTTTTGAGAAGAAAAATAAGCAACATTTTACGTATACACAGTATAGAACGGTATCACTTCCACACTACAAAATGCTTGAGAATGTTGTTGAAGAACAGATATGGAAGCTAATATATCAAAGTTGATTAAAAAATAATGATTAATGGGTATTTTACTAAAAAGGCAGTTAATTAGAATTTCCGCAATATGAAATATGCATGGAAAAAAAGAAATACTAAGGCAATATGAGAGCTCATCACAGAACATGACAACAAACTGTGCGCTGCAGTAAGGTCTCCATACAATCTTCCCTGCGAAAACAAGTGGACTTCCTTGGTTTCGCTACTTGGTGGCAGGATCACCACTACAATGAATTACAAAAAAAAACAAGGCGAGCTATAAGATAATGGTTCTTATATAATTTTAAATGAGTTTCCTTTTGCAAACAGGCACTGTCAAGCAGATGTGCATAGCTGGGTATAAATGAGGTATATAAATATTTTTGCATTATTGCCAAGCATGTACATTTTAATGCATTTTCCTCTCTAGTTTATTGCTTTTAATTGCAACACAAAAGCAACCTCTCTGCACCTATTCCTCCCAGCTTCCTGAGACTGGTGCTGGGAAACCTTCCCTACCATAGAAAATCAGCTGAGCTGGAATGCACTCTTTCTCTTTGCAGATCCACATGGGACAAGATGCTTCATGCCCCCTTAGAGGTCAAAATGTTGTCCAAGATGGACAGGGAACAGAACACATCCTCTTCAAACATACTACCTCAGTTTGCAGAGGATCTCGATGTTATTGAACCAGCAGCTGATATCTAAGAGCTTTTTCTTTCTCTTTTTCTGCTCCATTGACACGTAAGAGTCCTACCTTTTAAAAGCTGCCCCTTAGTATAGAAGAAGGGACAAGGTACCGCTATAATTACGGTCACCTTGTCCAAGACAGTATTTTATTAGTTCTCAAGCTCCCGTGCTGTGAGCAGACATGACAAACAGTGCTTTTCGTTCCAAGATGGCTTCCTATAGCAAAGCCTATTTCAAGAAGATATTTTTGTCATTGAACTGGAAAGGAAAGAGATCGCCTTGTCATTTTCCTTATTTTGGAAGGGAGGAGGAGTATACTGAAGAGAAAGGTTTCAGGCAGTGATATGCTAGGAGAACTTCAGTTTCACGTGAAAGCACGTTTCTGCTTCCTCTGCATGTCCTGCAGTGAGTAGGCTCCTTGAGTTGAACCTATGATGATGATGAAAATGAGCTCCTTCTCATTTGGTTCCACTCTGAAACACTGCCTGGCAGGACCAGTTCCTGGCTTTCCTAAATGTACTTACTTTAGAGAGTGCCATGCAGAAGCAGCCTGTACATGGTACCAAAGTACATGGTTTCAGAGTGTGAAATGTGTGTTTGTATATGCGTGTGAATATATGTATATATGACAGGTATCTATATGTAAGTGTACACGTGTAATGTATATGTAGATATGTACAAACACATAAATAAACATTTATAACAAAACATGTATCTCAATACAGCAGAGATGTTTAATCTCAGGTAATTTCAGGTCATCTGCTCACATACCACGTGTGTGCACACGCTCACACACACACACTTGCTTTTTGCCCTAAACCAGAATGATTTTAGGAGTAGTGTTCATAGAACACTGTATAGTATGAAAATTATAAAATAAACAGTTAATATATCATCATCAAACGTAAAGTTGGAAATTTAAGTATGCTGCGTATGCAATGCACTCACTCTCCTTTGCCTCTAAGGACAACTTAGCTCTTCAAGCAAATGTTAGTGGTTTAAGCCAGTTCAAGAAATCGTGCACAAGATGCTTCCTTGGGTTGAACTATTTCCTGCACAGCAAGTCCCAATAGCCAAAACCCGAAGTGATTCCATGATTTATTAAAATTCAAATAAACTACACATATTCTCACATTCCTACGACAATCCTTAATATTCTGTAACAACTCCTGCAAGCTTTTCTCTCTGCATACAGATAGATTCATGTGTAAAACTGACAGAATGTGTGCAGTTTGCTAAATGGTACGTCTGGGATGCTTATCTACAAGCCTAACTCCTAATTTCGTTACGCAAAGTTGATAAAGGAATAGTCAAATATATGAAATTAAAAAAAAAAACTATGAATTTCTATTTCTAGAAATGACTTTCTGTATGGCATGTAAGCATAAAAAAAGNACATTCCTACGACAATCCTTAATATTCTGTAACAACTCCTGCAAGCTTTTCTCTCTGCATACAGATAGATTCATGTGTAAAACTGACAGAATGTGTGCAGTTTGCTAAATGGTACGTCTGGGATGTTTATCTACAAGCCTAACTCCTAATTTCATTACGCAAAGTTGATAAAGGAATAGTCAAATATATGAAATTAAAAAAAAAAAAAAAAACTATGAATTTCTATTTCTAGAAATGACGTTCTGAATGGCATCTAAGTATTAAAAAAAGCCTCAGGAAAGGGAGAATTTTTACATGTGGCAAAGCAAAACATGGATTAATGTAATTACTAATGTAATATTTGTGGGGCAACAACATCTGAAATGAATTGGACTAAGGCACCATCGTATAACACAGTACAAATGAACAAAATTTAAAGATTTTTTCTGAACAACACTCAGTAACAATCCATTACATTCAGGCTTTCAAAAGGAGAAATTAGACTTCAGTCTTAGCCAGGGTTTGTAGCTTGCTTTCCCGTGCAGGGTTCGGCCTGGCAGGCCAGCACACCCGCTCCTTAGAATTCAGTTCTCTGGTTTCTTTTTCAGCCAAGCAGCTCAACACTGGATTAAATCAAAACACTCAACTATTTAGACAATGAAATTCCTATAATGAATTTTGCTTCCAAACAGTTCCTTTCAGGCAATGAAACCACATAATTGTTAGAGCTTTGTCTACTAAATTTCACAATTTGTCACTCTTTCACTGCTAATGTCACCACTGAAAAGAATTCCAGTACAAGTAGATTTCTAGGTCGCTTCTGGGTTTCTGGTGATTAACTCTCTAATCCCTGCTTGAATAGTGTAAGTGTGTTAAATTGTCACTAATTGATACGTACAGTTAGAAAGAATAGGGATAAATAAGCAGCAAGGTGCACTAGAGCAGCTTCCGAAGGCATTCTAAAGTGTCTTGAGAGAAAAAAAAAAAATCATGGGTCTATCTTTCCTGTTTGACTAAGTGTCTGGCATTTCTGATGTTACTTAGAAATAGTTCAGGTAATTGTACTGCAAATATCTTGAATTCATATGGAGAAAATAATAATAATAATAAAACAGTTTTAGAAGAAAAGAAGCGGGAAGGTATCTGAGACAAAAAGACCACTATATTTCTTCCATTGTTTCCTATGGGAAACCAATCACAGAGTACATGATTTTGACTTGAATAGCTGCAAAAGTTCTCCAATACTCCATAGGAAAATGAAATAACTGTAGGAACTTGCCCATTTTTTTTCTTCCCTCAACTCGATATGACAGTACTTATTATCCTGTTCATAGGAAGAATTACTATGGTACAGCAACTAGATCCACTCTCACCACCTGTCTGCATTCTTTTCTTTAAAACTCACGTTGTTTATGGCATCAGCACCAGCAGCATCATTTAGTTTGTAGTGCAGCCCGCAGGTGACTTCTTCATGTGGCCCGACCACGTGTTTGGCCAACTTGGGATCGAGGGGGACTGAATTAGCTGTGGGCAGGGTGCAGCCTGGCTGGGGAAAGCTGGGGGGCAATTTATGTCACATTAGCAACTTGCTGGGTATCTCCCACCTTTCTTTAGGTTAATGCCATGTGAGTAATTGTATATAGACTGTGGCACTCATCCCAACACGCTCACCAAGCACTAATGACTGCAAAGCAGCTTGAGTCCAACATAGGCTGACACTAGCTAATGGACATGTGTTTTGCAAGGGAGAGAAAAGAGGAAAGATTTTACAAGCAAAATTAAACTCTATTCTTATGAAGTTAGTTAACCTATAGAGAAGAAGAGGTTGGCTCAGCATGTTCTTCTGGTTACTGTCACTCAAATACTCTTTTTTGTCCCCCAGGCATATCATTTACTTTGTGTCTCTAAGTCAGTTAAGTTACACTAATCTTGTCTTCCATTCCCCTTCAAAATAGCATTGTTTGCTCTTCTTGTGTTATTTACATATGAATGGTTCCACAAGCCTCCATAAGCTATGAGGAGACACAGAGACGTGTGAGGTAGCCTGGAGTCACTCTGAGGCAAGCAAGACACCTTTGGACAGAGACATCTTTGGACAGAGCTGCCCTTGCAGCTCTCCGGGCAGGTACAATGCACATGTGCGCTGCAAGAGGTGCTATACAATCAATAACTTACTACCAAGGAGATGGGAGGTTTTAATTTCATCATTATGTATGCTATACAATATGATATATATTATCATTATATATGCTATACGCCAGATTATCGAGTAAAAATACATTAGTACCTGTAGTATGGCAAACGGAATTGCAGTTATCATACACAAGTAAACGCACGTACCAAAGCTCATGCACATAAAGTGTAATGGATGTGCCTCAAACGGTGTCTGACAACCCAGATGAATAAATATTGCAGATGATTACTAAACACTGTTTCATGCAAGCCACTCAGCAAAGTGAAAAATCACACACATAAATACACATCTAGGTTTTCTTGGTAGAGAAATTCAAGTAGGGCAAAGTAGGCACAAAAGTAAGTGATGAAAGATGATAGAGTTAAAAAACTTTAAAGAGAACGAGAGGAACATGCGTCTTGAAGACTGTCTTTGACTATCGGAACAAAATACTGCAACCACAAGGACACAGCCTGCCCTTGAGATCACCTAATGTCTACTCATTTTTTGACCTTCCTAAATGCCACTTGTCTGCACAAATGGGCTCCTTTGGTACCTGTAAGTTTGGATGGAAACATAAATCCCAGAAGAGCAGACCAAGGAGAGGAAGGGCACGTGTCGAGAGGCCCGAGGAGACGGGCAGGCCCTCTCCATGGGGCAACCCAGCGCCCAGAGGCCAGGTCCAGACACGGCCCAGCAGCCTGGGGCTTCACCTGTGTCCNCCTTGAGATCACCTAATGTCTACTCATTTTTTGACCTTCCTAAATGCCACTTGTCTGCACAAATGGGCTCCTTTGGTACCTGTAAGTTTGGATGGAAACATAAATCCCAGAAGAGCAGACCAAGGAGAGGAAGGGCACGTGTCGAGAGGCCCGAGGAGACGGGCAGGCCCTCTCCATGGGGCACCCAGAGGCCAGGTCCAGACACGGCCCAGCCCAGCGCGGCCCAGGCCCAGCAGCCTGGGGCTTCGCCTGTGTCCTGGGGGACGTGGAACAGGGATACGGATTTACACCACACTGAGCGCTTCCAGGGGCTTCCCAGTCTCCTACCTGGAAGCCAGCGAGACACCAGGGCTACCCTCTGCCAGGGATTCGCTCAGGCGACAGCTCGGGCCAAACGTAGAAGGGGCACCAAAAAAGGGATGCAGTGTGCAAATGGTTAATGTTGATGAAAACAGCTTAATTCTATTAGTAATAACAGCTGTGTCTAATCCGAGCTTGCCCCCAAGTGTTGCTGACAATGTGCTACCTTGTCCTGACCAGCTCAGCAAACACCTGAGGAACTTCAGAGGCTGCTTATTAATGAGGAAAAACAACTAATTACAGTAAAATAACAAAACCCAAACAAAAAATCGGTCACTCCTCCTTTGAGTGAGAACAGCCAAAAGGGCTGTCCTTGCTCTGGGTATTAGAAGGACTACCGAGTTTCTAGAAATATAAACCAATTTGAAGTGAAAATTATTTAATCTAGATTCTGACAAAATGGAAGCTACCTATTTAGGAACTGCTTGGTTAGCACTGGAAGTTTATGTGCTGGAAACCTTCTTTGAAATAAACCTGAAACAAGTTAGCTGGCAGGTGGGTTTGCACGGCAAGAGAGGCTGACAGGCTGTCAAAGTTCCACTTTTCTCACATTCAATCAACCTCTCTCTTCTAAAGAAAGCATAAAATATGTCAAAATGACAGCTGCCGAAGTGGAGCAGGAGCAGCAGCCAGCTAGCAGCTAGGCCTATTACCTAAGGAAAGAAATCATGGAAAAGTTGTGTAAATGGCACACTCTGAGCGGGAATATAATTTGCCTGGTCAAGTAGTGACTCAATTAAGGTCTTATTAACCCTTCAGCTCCTGCTACTGATGCCTCCACAAATTACTTTTGTTATTTTGAGGTTTTGGCTGGTAGAGCAGGAAAGAATTGGTTTAAATTGCAAGTACCTTGATGAGCCTAATGACTTTCCAAAATTAATTTGCCACAACATTGAATGCAATTAATTTGAAAGCAAATCCAGCAGAGACAATGCTATAATTACATGGGATTTTAAACTAGTTACTTGAGTCAATGTAATCATGATGATCTTAAAAAATGGAAGAAGAAATAACAGTGTTCATTTGTCTAAGTTTCAGTCCCCACTCCTGCTTGGCAGGATGTTGTGTAAGCTGTTGGAGTCACAGCGGAACCTGTGCACTAAAACTATGCTGCGAGATCCCCATATTCAGTGCTTGCTGTCCCACCAGTACGGTCTTTAGTAATGGGAGGTGTCTGGTTTCAGACTGGAAAGCTGAAATGCATTTTCTTTCCGTGCTGACTGCAGACCCTTCGCAGATGATGCCATCTTTGCAGCTGGCCTAAACCCGTGCAGAGTCTGAGGACAAAGAAAAGCAATTCTCCCACTCCATGGCTCAATTTCAAAAGTCTTCTGCAAACAACAGAGCTTCTGGAGCTTCTCACCAAAAGGTCATAAAATCTTTCATCTAGGGAAGTCTTAAACATAAATACTCCTGACTGGCTACTGACTGTAAGGGTGTGTGTGCACACAGAAATTGAGAGACAGAGACCTAGCATCTGAACCGCTGGTCTCAAAGATATAATTGAAGAGTAGATTTGTCCTTAAATCTTTTAGCTACAGACTTTTATCCTTGACATCTCGTGTCTGTAGGTTTAAAAATGAAATAGTATTAGGCTTTTGTTAGGGACACTGGAAGCTTCAGACAAGTATATACAAACATTGCATAATAATACATCAGAAAAGCAGTAAAATGGTAATGAGAACGAAAGGATTATTTTTCAGGGCTGGAAACAATACCCCTCATCCTTCCATTGTGTGACAATATGAGTATTACCTCTAAGGACCTGCCGCAACTGAATTTTTGGAAGCCTACATTAGCTGCTTTGAAAAAGTTTTTCTAAAAATTGAGTCTCAAACCAGTATCATTTTCAATCCCCCATCTACCAGCTTTTAGTGCTTCTAATTGTGTATTATTATGCATAGTAAAGTGGGCTAAGTCAAAATGCAAAAATTGGCTCACACAAAATCCAGCCACTTCAATTTATATGGCTTAATCTTTACTCAGCAGATCTTGGCTTAAATTTTCTAGTTTAAACTGAAGCAAATCTCCTTTTAAAGACTGTAGTCATTCAATCACTCACAATGCCTGAGAAACAGTAATAACCTTCCATGCGGGATGGGGAATCTCTCCTCTGTTACCACGAGCTGTTTAAAAAGGTTCTGCAAAGTAAATTCCCTGCAAGTAATTTCTAAAGGAGAGGTTTCCAGCTGTGCGCCGAGTTTGCTTGTGCTACATGAGCCCTCTAATTACTTCACAAAGAACATTACACTCTTATACCCAATCTTGGACAAAAAATTACAACATACTGTGGTGACAAAAGTGGGAGTGAGCAACAAAACCAAGAAAATCAACTACATGAAGCTAATCCTGCAGTAACTACTCTGCATAGGCTCGCTTGTATTCTAACTCTTCACGTGCCTCATTTACAGAGAACAAAAAGATGGTTTCCCCATCAAACCCCATCCACACAAGACTCAAACCTGCTCTTCTTTACAACGTCCCATCTGCCTTCTAATTTGCCTTCCACTGGTGAAGCAGCAAAAACTTTGAACCAGCATGAGACAACCTTCTGTCTCACTTGTGTTATTAAGGATGCTTGACCAGCTTAATTTGCAACATCAAAATAATAGCGGGATGAGAAGTAGTAGGCTAAAGCACAACTCTTCCATTGTCGAGGTTTTGAAAGCTTTCTTTCCAAAGAACTTCCAGTTACTTGGAGGCATTGCAAGAAACAAAGTTCTCACTCAAGGCCTCTGCAGACCCGGAGGATTTATCTGCCAGGGTCCAGTGCTGTTCGTTAGTTCTAGCTCTCCAGCTATTATGTTCAGAGAAACTCATTGAGGATTACAAACTTAGGCAAGGAGAGGAAGACAGCTCCCCATTCTTTACAAGCGTTCCTATTTTTATTTGTTCTTAACATACTTCACTCTATATGCACTAATTCAGGAGCTATTTCAATTTCTAGGATTCAATCACTCTATCACTCACTAAGCTCTTCATGTACAAAAGTCTTTACTGGAGATTAAATCCTGATGTGATGAAAATACACCAAAAGTATTCTGTAAATATTTACTTAATCAGAGTTTGAAATTAACGTTTTTCTTATTAAAACATGATAATTCTCATTCTTTTCAAAATGAATACTCCAAATAGAGCACGACTGGCCTGCCTAGAGCTTGAAGACTTCTGTATACTTCTATATACAGTAGGACAACAACAACAAAAGACGACCCTCTCCACTGTCAGTGGACAGGAGGATTGGCAGAAAGAAATTTTAGGCAATCAAAAAGTATCCAAAGACAGAGAAATATTTGCTTACTACATACAGGCTAGGTGACTGCCACAGAAAAATAAACTGAACTGAAATTTGTATATAACACAATCAGCTTCTAAGTAATGCTATAGGAAAATATTTCCCTCTACTTAGAACTTGAAAATATTGCTTCTGTTGTAGGCTCTTGATGACAGCTGGTGCCCTCAGGTGAAAAAATGAAAACGGGAGGTGTGATTCTTTCATTTATCTTAAGAATATTTCACTATATTGTTCTTAGTCTCCTAAAACATAGGTGTGCTCTCCATCACGCTCATTTTTAATTCAGAGACTAAGGCTGCAGAGACCTAACTGGATGCACATAGCCGACTATAAAGCCCTCTGTCTCACTGGATGCTGGAAGCGTGATGCTTTTCGCCTAAGGGATTAACCAAAAGGGAGAGCTAATCTAAATAAAAAGGGGTCGAGTGAGCACGGCTGAGTCTCTAGCAGCTATTTCCTATTCACGAAAGGCCGTGGTAGGCATAAGCAGCACTGTAAGGCTCTTTGGGGCTTGCCTCTCTCCAACATTTTTCTTCACTTAAAAAGGATATTGTGCTTTATCAAGACTGTACGCAATCTAGATGACTGAAAAAGAAATAAAATAAAAAGTAAAACCTGAACAGTGCTATGCTGCCAGGCTAGAGAAAAGCCACATTGCCCTTGTTGAGAAACCTGGATGCTGAGGCCTGTCTGGGTAACGCGGAACGACATGGGCACCAGCTGTTCAGTCAAGACAGACCCGCAAGCAGTTCAAGGAACCAAGGTATCCAACAGTATTTTGTAGATATCTGAAATGTATCATTTACACAGATCAGTTATGCCAGGGCTAAGCCTTCTTGAGTTCTGATTAAGCTATGGATCATCATTCCGCATGGATCACTGGCAGCCCAAGTGGGGGTTAACAGAGGTGATGCGATTCCGAACTGAACGTACTAATCACTCACCAGGCTCGCAGCCTCATCAGTTGTGCTTTCTGGAAATCTTAATTCAAGTGTGCATTTCCTACGCCTTTCTAAATTAGCAACACGTGATCCCCACCAAACACATTTTTAGGCTTAATTGTGCTCCTTATGATTTATCTAATAACTATGAAATGTATAATGCACGGCCAAAATCAAAGTTAATTAAGGAAAACTCTAAAATTATGATTGAAACCAGCTAGATCAGCACACTACTACCAGACCCTTACACAGGGCTCTTATTGATGTTTGGATAGTCAGGGTACGCCAAGCAAGACTCAATACTTCAATCTACATTACCCTCTAAGGATCTGCATTTCTAACATCACCGTAATGAGAACGATATTGTTTAATACACAGCCTGCAACACCTAAAAATCACTTCATGGGAACAAGGCAGTGGCAACAGTTATCTACAATGAGTGGTTTGAAACGGGCCTGGGGGAATTCAACATAAAAACGAGATGGAAATGACTCAAACTTTTCAGTATCGGTCTTGCTGAACAGAAGTCTGGTTCCACTTTCCTCTCACGTTAGGTATCCATGAGGCTCTGACAGTTTGCGCTTTGGGATGCAGACTGACCCACGTACTCATATAAGTATTTTTAGTGGACAAACTTTTGAGACCCGCAGGACACGCAGCTGAGACCTGCACTCCCACAGCAGACCCAAGAGGACTTCAGCAGGATGTCCCCACGCCACCGCCAACGGGGCGCAGGTTTGCGCAGAGGAGCCAGCAGGAATTGTGCAGGCAGCCATGGGCCCGCTCCACCTGCGCCTCCCTTTCCGTCCTGGGAGCCCACACATTTCTGCCCCCAGCAGAACGGGCATTTCAGACAGCAGTAAAATGAGGTCAGGATCTCCCAAGGGACACTGGAAACTCCTGCCCCTCATTTGAGCATAAAGCCATGATAAGCAGCGCATCCTATTTTAAGTTTGCATGCCATGATTGAAACCACAAAAATGTCAAAAAAAAAAGGATTATAACATTATAACTATATAAATCCATATATGCTTACGAAAGCTTGGCATTGATCAGATCCATATTTCAAATACAACCAGGAAATTGAAATGGCATTTAATTTAGTAGTTATCTAGAAATACTGGTTAATTTTCATCAAGAAAGATACAAAGAAGATGCAAAGATAACACATGCAACTTACTTGAACTGTTTCAGTCTTTCCTTCAAAAGACATACACTTCTGAGCTCCCTTGTGGAAAGGAAAAAGAATTTATGGCTAAATGTAATAATTTTAGATGAACTCACTTACATTTGTGATGTGTTTCCCAAAATGATTACAACTCTTGTCTAATCTGTTACATAACTCATACATTTTAACTGCAGACATTCTGTCAGCATGAACCTTAGAAACCTCACACCAAGAATCTTTCCAAATGCTCAGCCACCACAGAATTTAATTTGCACCTCAACTACGCAGACAAAAGATTACATTTACATATACATGTATACATAAATATATAATTATATGGTATATATAGTCATGTGTATATACACTATTATACTGCATTATTATGCATACATACAGCATATTTTACATGCATACATTTTTATGTATACATATAGATATATTTATATATCTATATGGAGGAGCAGATTTCATGACCTTTGTGGTTGGTTACGGATAAAATGTTTTCTCTCGTCTCTCTCTAGCACACACTGGAAACCCAATGGGATGCTGCCAAGATTTTCTCTTGTATGTCACTGCCAGTTTACTAGCTCCAGCTTAAGAAAATGTGTTGTGGTGCGTAAGATGATTTGATGGGGATTTTAATTCTGAAAGCCCTCATCTTCTTATCCTTCTGTATTTCTTTTCCTGTTGGTGAGCTAGTTAGGCTCTCATTTCATCAGTGAGATAGCTGGTGATCCGTGAGGAAGCTGCTCTTACACCAAGGGAAAACCAATCCCATTTCATAAGGGAAAAAAAAAATCTATTAACAGACCTCTAGTGCTTTCAGGGGATTGATTCTTTCATAGAGAGCTGGCATTTTTGGATGACCTGGCAGCAACAAAATCAAGGTGGTCCACGGTTTTTGACAGTTAGACAATCATTTATTCACAGCCATCTCGTAATCTCTCTTTGAAATCCTGCAGAAAAGGGAACTTTAATTAAGAGTGAAGTTCCACTGTCCCTGATTTTATTAGAGTCAGAGCAGAAACAGCCTGCACATCTTCCCTGTAATCTCCTCGTGTCTGAACAACGCTGCCAGCCCTGCTCCAGCCGCACGAGCAACCCAGACCCACGTCCGCCCTGCGCACTCCGAGCGGGTCCTGCTGCGCGCGAGCCCCTCCGCAAGCACCAGTCCTTGCGGCATGAAGAGATAACACGGTTATGTGCTTCACAGTGCAGTGAATTTAGCCAAGAAGAAAAAAACTCTCCTACTCAGCTTAAAGAAACAGGATCTGTGGAAGAGCCACAGCTGAAAGCGCAGCTGCGGCCCTTGCCCCACTGCCGCTGTGTCGAGCCAGTCACGCCGGGAAGCAGGATGGCAACAGCCAACCCTCATGGGCGCACATGGATGGCATCGGAAAACCCAGTGCTCACTATCTAGGGCTGATGCCAGGGTTTTTTAGCATTGGAAATACTACAAGAAAGGTACCGGGACGGCACGCTCCCCAGGGACACGGCTTCAGAGTCCACGTGTCACTGCCACAACCGGAGCGCTTGCCAACGGCCCAATGGCAGACAAGGAAAGCCGAGACCAAGCGCGCGCCGCACATGCTCTAGTCACAGCAGTCTGCACCTCCTCACCACCCAGGGCAAAAATTTAGCACAGTTTTTACTGTCGTAATTAAACTGATTCCCCCAAGAACTAGAGTGAACTTTGGGAGGTGATAAATAAGCGCTGCAGCAAGCTGTTCATTTGAGATTTACACTCTGACGATAAGATCTGCTGAGCTCCTAGAGGAAGAAGAAGAAGGGAGGTTCATAATTTATCTTTTTTCGGGTCTGGTCCAAAACCCATTAGAATCAATAGAAGTCTTTCAACTGTTTTCATCCAAAGTTCATTTTAAAGTCATTTTCAAAGTTCATTTTTAAAGGACAAGTTTTAATTTTCTGATGTTAAAATTGAAACAGAAATCTTCCTTTCAAGAAAAGGTTCCATATTTATTTTAGATAAAAAAAGATTGTTCTACTTTTCACCCACATTTTCCACAAAGAGAAAAAGATCTCTTGACCAATAACAAAGAGATATTTTATAGATCTGTGCAGTTAGCTTCAAAGAATATTCAAGAATATTTTTAGTGCACGCAGCTATATACAAATAACAGTATTTGTCTCCTGTGGGAGACTTCACAGTTAAGCAAATGGACAACATATTTTTTGTTTGCTTAAAGATCTCCTCATCCATGCCGATGTCATGGACTCATCCAGAAGAAGGAAAGGTGCCTTTTTCCCAGTTACGCCCATGGTTCTGGAGCAAGAGAGGACCGAGGCCTTGGCGTGGTCAGGGGTGTTCAATAACCCTCTGGGCTCCTCTGCCCAGAACAACAGTGTGTGCCCCACACCAGCCCTTTTGGGAAACCCTTCCAGAAGATGAAAAATTATCAGTCAGCTGCAAGACTGAAGTGGAACCAAGTGTACTGTGTACTCCCTCCCGGCTGGAAGAGGGCAGGAATTTTTACTGTATTATATACAATTGTTGTTGATAGGCTTTGGTTGTCTCTTCCATCCTTTATAAAAACTCTGTCCTCAGAGGCTACTTTGGGAACATCAATTTTCTTTGCAGCTCTCCCCATCATATATATACATTTCTTTTTGCCCCCAGCAAACTGGATCTAGCTCATTGCTCCTCAAGAAGATGCAGAACACGCGAGGGGAGCACAGAAGCAGAATGCTTCTTCTGCAGCACCCCAGCATCGCTGCCAAAGATGCTTTTACAGCATGGCAGGAGGACAGTGGCACTGCCCAGCTCTTTAATGTGCAAAAGAGGTTACAGCAAGATGCAGGAGCTATACAGCATGACTTAGGGCCTCACGTTTCTTGTATGTGTTTCTACAGCTGCAGTTGATTCCAGTCTTCATGCAGTACTTACAGTTACTTGCAGCGGCCTATAGAGAGAAGATATGGCTACATATAGTTGTACATATATATGTACAGTACACGTATACATACAGGCAGTACATGTATAGTTCCCCATGAAGCACTTACTACCAAAAGAAAAACAAAGAAAAAAAAAAAAAAAAAAAGATTTGGCTTAGGGGAGGGAAAGAAGGACCCAGGAGTACCTGCAGGAACACTGAGTTTTCAACCTTTTTTCCAACCTCTTCCACAGCAATACTCCCTCCCTCACACATATGCTTTGCTGCTCTACATTCCCCACATGGACATGCCAAAAAGCTAGATCTTGTTCCATATGTCACGTTACTCCTGAATCCAGAAACTTAGGTCTGAGTCTCTACTTGATTTTGCCAGCAAAGGTAAGTCAATATATGACTTGCATCATATCTATCAATTATATGATCAATGACATCATTCCTTAAGTTAATAGAATGTTAACCGACAGCACTAGTAAGCAATAGCCATTTAAGAAAATAAAACATTGAGGGAGTAATGCACTTAAAGACTGACACAAACTAGATTTTGTGGTCAATGGAGTTGGGCCATACCTGACCGAAAAGGGCCTGGCCATTCTATGTGAGAATTTCTTCCATTTCTTTTCTGCTAGATTCTCTCTTGCCTTCTCATTTTGAAATTTTAATGGTCCTACTGAATCACGGGCTGTTCTGATTTATGATTGTATTTTTTGAACCAATACATCCTTTAAAAAAAAAAATCTAATTGGTCATTAACGACCAGGCAGTGACCCTGACCCACAGGGACAAGCAGCGGCTCTGCCGGACGGGCCTGCGGCCAGGGCTGGCGGGGAGCAGCACTGCTCGGTGCCGGCGCCGCGGCGCGCAGAGCCGCCCGCCCGGCAGGCCTGGGACTGCATCCTTTAGACGAGCGGACAGAGCTCGTGCGATCAAAGTTCGACTCTCGGGCGAGCAGACTGCTGAATTTTTTACAATAGCAATAGTAACATGCGGGACTAATTAACACAATATTATCTTTTTCAGTTCTGTATAAATCATTATTTCCTTCCTAATCACAATGCAGCAATTTTAATAGAGTAGAAATAAAAATTGGCAGGATTTCGTCCTAAGTATATTGGTTTTGCTCATTCTGAAGCAACTCACACTTCCCCCAGGGATGTACACTGCTGTTTTATTTAGTTATCCTACCTATTTTTACTTTAAAAGAAAAAGAACATCTTTGACAAAGAACTCTGGCAACAAACCCAAGGCATCTCACTGTTAGATGCAGTCTGATCACAAAGTTTCCTTCTATCTTGGTGGTGAGTAAAATAAATAAGATATGCCCCTTGTTGTGTAAATTACAGCTACTGGAACAAAACCAGAAAACTGAGATGACAAAAAACATGTTGAAAGCTGCTGTCTGCAGTACATGACATAAAATCTTAAAATGAAGAAAAAATTTCAAAACCTGCGTGGACACTGCTTGCTGTGTCTTGTAGAGATTCTTGCTGACTGATTCAAGCTGCTTTTGTGCAGAAAGGATATGTGTTTGTGGAAGCTCAGGAATCTTAGGAAAAGCGTAATGAAAAATATTCAACAGTTTGCACATCCCTTCTTCTCACTAGCCCTTATTCTGCTCAGTATCTGACTACTTCTGAGAATATTTAGAAATAGTAACTTAGGATTTCTTTAATTAAAAAGTTTATAATCTGCTCTCAGGATGATTATTTGATCCTTTGTTAAGGTATGATAATCAAAACAAAAGGAATCATGTCTGAGAAGCTGATTATCTAACAGTGTGAACAGTGTGCAAATTCCACGCAACTCACCTACATGGACTACTTAACAAGAGACCCTCTTGTCCTAAGACTCAGGGAGAAGAGGAAAACCTGGGAAATGGGAAACCTGGGAGCTGGTGTCTACAGAAGCATCTCAGGGACTACCCCAGCTGCAATGACTGCTGAGGGACCACTCAGCACCTATTCAGTGACAACTGAGGATAAAAAGTTTCCAAAATAAACAAGCAATGTTTAATACTAATAGTCATCTTTAGAGATTTATGAAAGTTTGTGGAATGTACTTGGACTGGTTTTAAAATGGAACAGGGAGGGATGCTCATTAGAGACACTGACCTTTGGCTGGTGATGGACAGAAGGTAGGTCTCCCAACCACATAAGAACCACTCTACTTTCCAACAAAGAAACTGTTTGATCAAGTCCTAGGACTTTTAACATGTTTTCTCTGACAGCTTCTCAAAACAGAACATCTTTAAGATACCTTTTTGCAATCACTATTGAATATTTTGACTTTCAGCATTCCCATTTTCTGCAGACAAGAGACAGTATCTCCCTGTTTTAGGCACTGTGCAACAAATAAAGGATCTTCGACCTTTCTCACCACAGTCCCTCTGGCCCAAGGCCTGTGTTACAAGCTTGTGTTGTAACAAAAGGCAGAGAAATGCTGTGAAAGGCTGTGTCTGACAGATGAGGTTTATTTTCTTCTTGTTTTTATCCTGTCAATCTCATATTCTTTTCATAGCTCTTTACTGATAATGCAGTTCATGTTACATTCATCAATATGCCATATACACTATTATAAAGTACTCATGCTGTCATTAATAATATACATACTGCTAATGCTTTCCATTCCAAAGGGCCCTAAAACACTTTACCAAGAGCAATTCCAATCTGGAAGTGAAGCCAGTTCCTATTATCTGGCCGATGGTGACAATGCGGAGAGATTTGCAAGGTCACTTAACACACAAAGTACATAAAAACACAACTACCTGTGGGACCTACATAAGCAGCAGGTAACAGAGCTGCTTCCCAAGGCTGAGGGGCTGCAAGGGGACACAAGGCGCCCGCCCCGAGTGACCTGCAGGGAGGTAACCAGAGCTCTGTGCCCCTTCTGCCCTGGGTAATTCTTATTCATCTACACTTACACAGAGCAAACAGGACGGGCTAAGCTCATTAGGATGAAAAAAGATTGAAAGCTGCAAAATGCTAGCAAAATTTCCATTTAGGATTTTTTAAATTTACACATGCTTTTCACTCCTATACACTATGTACAGAAATAATAATACCATAAAAAAAGATACGGGTTGTACCCGAACCAACAAGGAATCCTTTTTATCTTACAAGATGATCTTTGAGATCAGCTAGTCCAACCCCTCTGCTCCAGCAGGGACACCCGGAGCAGGTAAGCATCGCAGTATCTAACCTGTAAGACCTTACACCGAAACAGGAGTGTAACTGCAGGCAGCACGCCATGAAGAACGGCCATCCTTTCAGGAAGGCACCATAAAATAGAAAGCTTTTAAATACTGTCATCAATTTTTATTTAATCATTTAATTGACTTCATTTAAAAATATGAAGCAATGACTGAGATAAATCCCTCACTGTGTAACTGTGAGAAAGGAGACAAAGGAAATGGTAAAAATGCCAAGCCGTACACAAGGAGGCAAGAGCAATAGCTATTTCTGTCACCTATTAATTGGAGCCCCAAGTCTGCAAACTAGTATAACAAGGGGAGGCTGATTCACGCTCATCTTTATTCCAAAGAAAGAAGCATCTTTCGGAAGTAACTTCACATTTCCACGTGCTGGCCATTCAAGTGGACAGAATAGGTGCAAATCCATTATTTATGGTAGCAGCTTAGTCCTCTAAAGGCAAGATAGTATCACTGTGACTTGGTTTTGTTTAAATGGGGGAGTGGAAAAGGTTTACCATATTTTTTGAGAGTCTGTGGGAAGACAGAAAAATGACAAACTGTGAAAAGGGCATATTTTTCATTAATAATGAAGCCAGAGTCCCTAATCCAGAGTTTTGAGCCTTTAATTTACAATTTAACTGGCAGCTCAAACATCCGGATAAGACAGCAACTGAAATAACATTTTATCTAAAGGCTTATCTCCTCCATCAGAAAAGGTATGAGGAATTAATTCTAAGTTTATCCTGCGAGATCACAGAGGGCAAAGCTAGAGAGATATGCTGGATTAATCCTCCAGCATCTTAAAAGCAAAACTCATTGGAGAGGCCAATAGAGAAGGGGGAAAAAAAACAGCAAATGCTAAATCCAAGGAAGGTTGCTTGCATTGTGAATACCCTCTGGTTTTGTTTTTATTCTAACAAATTGTCATCTTAAGTTCTTGATTACAAAAGGATGCAAAAAGGAACAAAGTGCTTAAATAAAATCTTTTTCAGATGATTTATATTAATAAAAAAAAAGTTACCACACATTCTGAACACCCATAAAATGTATGAGACAAAGAAACTTCTCCAGAACCAGCTCCCCTTCCCTGGGATGTTTTTCCTGCTGGTTCCTTTCTTATTATTATCAGTGAAGCCTACATTTCCTTCCCTCGGAGCTGCATGAACCCAAAACGGGTGAGGATTTGCTCTTTCCTGATCTGTTCATATGGAGTCACCACTAAGCATAACCCAGGCACAATTAACAATCTATGAGAACCACTGCCAAAATCTGTCCTGGAAGCATTTTATTATGAAGACAAGATTAGAGCACTCCAGTTTCGACAACACTTTCCACATGTGCTTCAATAGAAAGAGATTCATTCATCGTGGATTTATCCGTAATCATTTCAACCATAGCAGTTATTACTGGGTCACCTACACCTCTTTTAATCCCTGATGTCCCCCTCACCTTTCTGAATCTGGCATTACTCGGACTCTTTGCCATGAGCGCAAATTCTACATATTAATCCACAGACTAAGCTGCCAAAGGTTTTTCCTTTAGAAACCAACACTTTTTCTGTTTAAGAAATCCAAACTCTGAGCACTTTGGCCATTTTCACACCAGATCTGTTCAGCACTGATTAATACAGGTGTTTCTCAAACTGATACACTGAGAAGATTCACAGCATTGCCTGGCGCTCACACTTCGGCTTTGCCCCCAGAAGTGTCTGCGAGCTCATAGCCAGTTTGTGAAACATGAGATACAAGAAAATTGGTGACTAAAGATCAGCCAAAAGATGATTTCTGACTCTTAACTTTACAGGAATATTGCTTCACTAATTGAAAGAAACTCTACAAGAAACACCTAAATATTGCTAAATATTGATTTATCAGGTCCAGGCAGGTTCTGCTGGACCACACACGTAGGTTTGCAGCACCTCAGAGTTACTCGGGCAGTTCAAGCAAAGCACTCGCACCGCCTGTGAGCACCGATGTGGTTGCACGAGCGCCCGCCCCGGCACCTGGAGGCAAATACAAAAGAAGATCGAGATTTTGGGGCAGGGGGGAGGGAATTTTTGGTACATATGGTGTTGTAGAACACAGGCAGTAACAAGTACTTACTCTGAATTTATGACAACTCCTTAATTACTTAATATCCTGATTTTATATTCAATGAGCGTGCATTAAGTGCTCAGCATGCCTGTAAATCAGGCCACAAGTGCGTATGGAGCATTTGCCTAATCCTGACGACATGCCCAGGTACATGTTGGAGGCACGGCAGGGGGGCACCGCCGGGATGCACCATCAGGCGATGGTAGTCCCTCTCCCTGGGCAACGGAGCGCTCTGCGCTGAGAGACCTGATCTATCTGTGCCCCACAACTGCCACCAACACAGACAAAACGTCTGCAATGAACCCAAAAGTGCAGCGGCTCCAAGTAACCTGCAACTTACCCTGCCAGCAATGAGAGCTTATCCAGCACCGTAAGAAAAAGAAAAATAAAACGCAGTACCAGTTTTCCTTTCTCCCTCCCTCTCTCTCCCCCTCCCTCGCTCTCTCTCTATATAAATATATATAAAAATATACATGTATATATATATATATATATATCAACTACGATATTCTCCCCTTCTGAAAACAAAGCAAACACAGCACCCATGCAACACTTTGAGGTCAGTCTGGTCATCACCATCCCTCTCGCCACCTCCTGCGAATCCAAGTCCCGTGTTCGTGCAGTAGCTGCTGCCAACAGGGGAGGAGGCAGGAATGCTGCGGTGCCTCGTGGAGGTGCCGCTCCTGCGAGGACGACCACACGGTGGGACCCACCGCGGGAGCAGAGCAGAGGACATGAGACTCCCACTCTTAAAACCTGCTGGCCCCTTCCCTGGGAAGTTTCATGCTCTCTCACTCCACGGTGGGTGCCCACCTGGTTCATCCACTGCCACATCGTGCAGTTAAACTGTAGCGCTCATAACTAACTAGCGTAAGGATGGGCAAACTACAAAAATGTGATGAGGGCTGAGGAAAACGTGGCACAAATCTGGGGCAAAAAACATGGGTGTTCATTAATTACACCAATCAAGGGACAACCTCTTTTTCCTCTTTTAAAAAGGAGCGTTGGCACAACCTCTGATGACCTCTGTGCTGAGATGTGACTGCCATCAAGCAATGAGTCCAGCCTTGCCTCTGGGGAAGCTGACAGCAAAACTCCTGTTCGTCTTCAGCGAACCAAATTCATTACTGATATCAGTCCATTAACATGCTGGGGAACAAAGGGATGGCCATGGGCACTGTCAGGAGGAAGCAAGGCCTCGCGCAGACAGCCGCGCTCAACAGAGACGTCAAACAGAGGCAGCTGAAAGACACCAACTCGGAGCCTTCCTAGCCTCGTCGCTGCAAAAAATATTTAAATCCACATAAAAGCAGGAAAAGCAGGATTGTTCTGCGTGACGTGCAACTAATCTTTTAGAGCTCTTCCCTTAAAAAAAATTAAGTTGACAGCTCTAGTGTCCCTTTTGCCAAAATTTATGATACAATTTACTGAATTGCATAAAGCCCCTGTAAGAAATGACACATATGGGATGGCTTTGTATTTGAAATTGTGTTTCTTATACCAATGGTTCATCAAGCTCTTTCATATTTATTCCTCTGATTAATGGTATGTCAAAATTCTAATTCTAGCACCAATTTATGGCTTGTTGGCAACTGGAGAATGAAACAGCTATGTAGGCAACATGCAATATTGATTTTTATCCATCTTCTTTGAGCTCCAGTAAATGTTTCTCAAATATGCTTTGTTATTGCAAGCAAACTAAATATTACAGCCTTATTCCTATCATCCATTAATTACATTACTTCTGAGAGCAGCATATTTCTTAAAAAGCAACAGTCGGATACGATTTGATGTCAGTCAGACTGAACTACAGGTTGCACATTCAGGAACACTTACTGTTCAGTCCCTTCACTCACAAAGACAGATCATATCTTCTAAAGGCTATTGGAGGTTAGTATCTTTTTTTTTTTTTTTAATTCTGCAAACTAAAATAATAGTAATTAAGAATAAGGATGCTTTCAACTGTTATAATAGGAAATTCTAAGTGTCTGACAGTACTCCATAGAGTAGAGCAGGGGGTGGATAAACTGCAAAATTTAGAAACACATTTTACGTATTTTAGAGTTGGATCCGTCATTACACCTGTCTGACAAGCGATATCTAATCAAGGGAGTGCTGCAGGAATAAAACAATTTCTTCAAAGGCAGCCTAAGAAAGAGGTATTACACTCCTGTGTTTTCTGTGTTCTTTTTATATGAATTCTGGGCAGGAACTTTTCTGTGAGACATAAGAAAATGGCTATTTGCATTTGAGAAAAAATGATAGGAGAGAAAGCTTTACATCCTTTTCAATATGAGGAAAGGTAGTTGATTATAAGCATAATGGAGAAAGCAATGAAATTTTTAATTGGGAAAGGTTCAGGCATATTTACAGAAGACAAAACATGAACAACTCTTCGTAAAAGGTATGCTGTGCACAAATAAAATGCACATATGGTACATTCTGAACAACATAAAGGTGCTGCTTCGACAGGAGTTGCTAGAAAACATGTCCTTGTACAAAGAAGATAAACGCTGGTTTCGAAAAAAAAAATCACTTTGGTTCTGTTTCCAGTAAGTGCTAACATTCAAAGGGTAGTTCAAATAATATGGAGCTCAGTCTTCTATACGGGACTAACATTGGGCACTTCATCCACAGACATTGGTGAAACATGGAATTGCTATATTTTTTTAAGTCCCTCTCTAGCCATTAGTTCCTTCTCCCAGGGTATTACTAGGACCCTCATAGATAATACCAGTCTCAGCACCATCTTTAGCATTAATAGTTCAAGAGATCTTGGTGGAGTAAGACGTATCCAATCTAAATTTGACAAACTTTAAACCGCCAGGCTTGGTAAAGGAAGTTATGCTATCTCAGCTATTCAAGTTGAAATTTCTTGGGGAATTTGGGGGGTCTTATTTGTTTTCATAAAAGCCTACCAGTTTAGTTTGTAAAACTTTGTTACAAATATAATTTAAATGGAAATTGAAGACTGAGATAAGTTCCCATGTACTATATGTTACCCTGAATCCCAATTTATTAAATTTTATCATTTCCTTTTACAGTTTTAATCTGCTTCTGAAAACATAGAGTTCCTGAAACTTTTTATTCATAGCTTTGTAACTGAAGGAAAAATACATTCAATACAGGGAGACTGGTACTCTTTTATTAATAGTTTCTGAAATATCAGCTTAAGCTGAGCTCCTCTGGCCATTAAATTGCACTTAGGATGCTTAAAGTGCATCCTTAAACAGCAAAAGAATCAAGCCCTTCACCATTAGGCTAGCATGCCATCTTAAATTATATCATCGATCCATCATTTTTCAAACTGCAGTGAAAGCGGTTTACTGATTTTTCCACATAAAGATCTAAGCTCTCTGTGTAACTCTAGAGCTACTAAGATATGGAAAAGGTAATTGGAAAGGAAAAGAGACAGATAAAGAATATATTTGGGGCCCATATGTTCTAAAGCTAGACTTTCAATGACCTTTAAATAAGTACAGAGTGCCTAAGGGGATTTTTTTAAAGGCTCTGCCACTGAGTTTATGTGCCCGTAAGACTTCCAAAACCCTAGTGCCCCCCTATCCACCTCAGAAAACCTGGCTCATAGCCCAAAGAAAGTGCCAGATAAACCAATTTGAACCTTCAAAACCTTCCTCATCCGGATATGGCAAGGCTTATGTGATGCCATACAATGTCCATAAAAATATTTTATTATTAATTAAAATATGAGAGGGGAATATAGAGATGTATTTCTGAGTACAGAAGCCTTGGTATGACACACTGGGGCACTGCACACGCTTAACTCACACAGGGAATGAGCTTAGCTTCTCCTGGTGCCTGGATTAAAAAGTGCTGGGATATGAATCAAAGTGATCACTTTTGAGGTCTGTCATGGTCAATATAAAATTTTAGATGTAGATAATCTTATCCTTGGGAAATGAGTCCCAACATTCCTACCAGCTCTGTATCTTGGGACTCTCGGGGAATGACACAGCGGGAGAGGGGAGCTGTCCATGGTACCAAACACCTTCCTGGGGTTTAGAGCGGCTTCCCAGAGAGCCCGGAGTGTCAAGGCTGTACCAAAAACCCAGTGCACTGAATGAAAGCCTCAAAATGAGTTTAAAGCTCTATCTTTTCCTGTGATTCTGTTCAATAAGAAATGAATCAGTTTCTAATTAAATTAAATATGTCACATCTGTGTAGGAATTTGAAAATATTAGTATAATAATGCAATCAAGTAGGGAATTGGTATTATTTCTGTGGACAAACCATGCTGATATTAACACATCTTTGTATTAATGGCAAATAGCAGAATCACTCCTTTCTAATAATTTGTTGTATTAAATACTAAAAGGTTAGGTAATCAATAGAAGGAACTTCAAACTTTCAGCAGCTCATTCCCATCTTTAAAAAAAAAAAAAAAAAAAGAAAAAAAGAAAAAAAACCACATACCACATATGTCAAAAAATTAGAAAAATAAAAAGCCTGCTCCTGCTCTTGCTTGCCCAGCATTGCTCTGATTGCTGCTTTGCCTCCCCTGGTCACTTCTGCATATTCTTGCCCCTCCTTCCCGGTCCTCCAGCCTGCGGCTCTTGGGGCAACATGAGAACACCAAGTAGAGAGAAAGGAAAAAAGAAATCATCATGTCATGCCAGAAAAGAGTGAAAATGAAATAATAGACAAGAAAATGACAATACCGGTGGCAGAATTATTTTTCCCTTAACTTTTGAGAAGAAAATACTGCAGAAAGTCTTATTTTTATAGGAAGGATGAGTGATTTATTAAAAAGCTTGTTATCAACACAAGACAGCCTGTTACCGATGTGCTACATATTCTGCACAGTTGAAGTGTGAACAGAATTGGTAGGGCCAATTATAGCAAAAGTCTGATACATATAGACAGTAGAAACATCCCTTGATCAAAGCAGAGTTGGTGGAAAGTTTTAGTGTCTTAGACCTTTGCTCATCACAAGTGGCACCAAAGATCACAAATGAAAGGTTCTAACACTGTGTTAATATTTTTCATGTTGCTAATACAACACACTGGGTAGTGCCCAGCTCTAAGTGCAGGCAGGCAATTACCCTGACTTCAGTCTCCAGAAATGCCCTCCCTGACAGCATTACAATAGCAAATCTTGCCTCTTCAGAGCTCTGGCTTGGGTTGCCTGTGAGCTATGCAGTGACATGAAGCCTATCTCATATCACTCAAAATTTTTGTTTGCAATTCCGCCCCCCCACATGAACATTGTTTATTTCAAGGTCCTTTTCCTACTCTAAGTCAAACCTAGCTGGCCTATCAGACTATCAGCCAACACCAGGCATTCCCCGCAGCTCAGCACAAGCTCGGTACACCTTGGGAGCAGCCTCCATGCTCCAAGGGCAAAGAAGTGGCCGCGCGCCTGTCCTCCTGGGCAAGACATCCCCCCTTGTCCTCGATGTGATTAATGCACTCGGGTGCCTAGAGCCTCAGGAAACACTGTGCTTCCTGGGCAGACACCTTTTCATCTTTTCGTACAAGTGCCCAATCTCCTGGAAATAGCTGTTCACATGCAGCAAGTGGACAGCAGAACCCAGTGATTTCGGCTGCACTGGGGCACAAGCTAACGAAGCGCAAACAGCTGCAAATGTTGCAATTCACAGAATTTGGTTCACGACTAGGTTTGATTTTTTTAAAAGAGCATTTTCAGGAAGCAATTATCTGTATCCTGAGGAAATAAGAGGTGTCTATTTTCACATGAAGTACGAGATACGGATATCTGAAAGAAAAAAGAAAAGAAAAAAAAAAGAAAAAAGCTGTCAAAAATCCTATTTATTATTTTAAAATTTCATAATTATCACCCGATATAAATAAATTTCCTATCCTTCAGATTCCTTTGACAAAGGGCTAATTGGCTGCATGCACAGAGCAGCTATGTTACTGTTCAGCCTTGTCTGGCTGCCTGAAAACAGCCCGGGCAGCAGGGTAAGACAACAATAAAAACCTTCCTCAAGGAAAAGGATGGTAGCATTTTGTGAATGAGAGTAATCTTATTTTTTCCCCTGACAAGTTAAGTGTTTCAGTAATTTCCTTCTATCATCCGATTACTGGGAGAAAAAATCTCATTACGTGACTGAGGCGCACAATATCCCTATTAAATCTCACCCAGTTTTATCAGGCAACGAAGCCAACAGGGAAACTCCCGGCCAGGCTCCATCTTTAAAGAGTCCCCAAAGCTGCGCGCGATCCCGACCCAGGATGGTCTCGTGCCTCTGCTCTACGAGGGAACTGACCGTTTCCGCTTGGCCTTGCTGTTTTCCTACCTATTGAACAGGCACAGGCAAGAGAAAAGCTATGGAGATGGTTTGGCTCACACTGAACCTCATCAATGAATAAGACATGGCAAGACCAGTGACATTCTCCATGGTCTGGCATGCAGCTTTTTCCAAAGAAAATGAATAAAGGTTAGAATGGCAGATTTTTTTTTACCCGGGAACAGAGCATGAGTGAATTGTTGAGGGAAGATGAATGTTTTGCTTAAATATAAGTAGTAAACCCCTGATATCCTCAGAGAATCCATAATGCCATCACCTGGTGGTTAATCTAGCCCTTATTTCATTTATCTCATGATAGCAACAGGGGGAGGAACCAAAACAACAACAACAAAAAACTTTAATAAATCAAGGATATGGAAAAGAAGCAAGAGCAAGCCTTCTGGAAGTAAAAGTAATCCAGTCCTTAGGACTGGATAAGATAAATAGAAAACTATTTCCAAGGACTCTCCAAAATGAAACAGAACAAACAATCACAGCCAGAAAGGCTACCTTATTTGTCTCCCACTATGCTATTTCATGATTCCCCATAAAATCACCTATAAACTACAATGTATTATGCAAAACATGATTTTTCTGATATGTGCAATATCATCAAATAATATAGCCTAAGTTACTTTTACAACACACTGGGAGATACAGTAAAAAAAACATTCACGCAAATATTATTTTCAAATAATATGGGCTATAATCCTCATGTGGTGACTGCAGATACATTTAATCAAACTACTATATAACTAATCAAACTACTAGGGCCCAAACCTCATATAGTTTTAACGTTGCAAGACCTTCTTAAAAATATGGCCAAAAGCAAGTATAATTGTGAAGCTTGTAGACATCAGAAACCATAAAAATATGGATTCCAAAAACAGTTTACCTGTCAGTTCAAAATATTCCTCACTTCTGTGATACATTTCCAAAAAAAAGCCACCAGACTGAGGGTGGACATAATTTAAAGAAAGAGTATCTTTAATTAAGCTCTCTTTCGAATTTAAGCTTAAAGGGTTTAATTCTCTATTGGAAAACAATAAGAATGCTTACTCACCATGCAGGATTTTTTAAAGTTCTTGCAGCTCTAAAAGAAATCTATTATAGATAAAAAGGAGCTTAAATAGCATATATTACATCTTGCTTTTGTTTATGTATGGCGAGGAGTATTCAGAGTGGACCACATCTTAGACTTGCACTAATCCTTAAATAATTACGATTCATGTACTCAGTGCTGGAAAAACCTCATGGAATGTGACTTTGTTCTGCTGGCTTGTCTAATCCCATTCAATTACTTCAGTCTCCTCTCCCAGAGGTCTCATATTTAGAAACTGAGCTCTACATGTCCCCTTTTAGGCCTACCAAACCCCAGAATGGAAAGGAAGAATAAGAAGGGGAGAGGGAAAAAAAAAAAAAAAAAAAAAAAAAAAAAAAAAGGGAAAATGAAAATTCACTTCCAGCAGAAAGGAACAGCACTTTATTATTATTATTATTTTGGTCCTTTCCCAAATATCAGTCCATCAATAAACATGAGAAACAGCTTGTAATTCACAAAGCCTTCGGCAACTCCGTTGCGATAAGGGCAAATTGGTTTGGCTCTACAAATGCCGGAGATGGGAATAGTTCAGTGGTTTGGACCAATTTGAACGGATGGAAATCACTAAAGTCCCTGAAGCTGCAGAAAGCAATGCTGTACAGCTGGCAGCAGCTTGTCATCTGCATGCAGAAAGCGACAGGAATATTACAAATTTCCTGTGCCAAGCGAACTATTTCAATCACCTGTAAAGAGTTCCCTTGTCAAATGGAACAGTGGCAGAAAACCTCTAACTACTGAGGATTTTTTTCTGTCCCTTCTCCTCTATTCAAATTACAGCTACCTGCCCAGAATTAAAACTTTGATTTCAAAAGAGAATAAAATATCACAGTGAAGTGATTGTTGAACAGAAATTTCATAAAAGGGATGGTAATGCAGCAGAGCACTAAGAGGGCTGCCACATACCATCTAATAGAGCAGAGGAGGTAGTGGGATCTTCCTCAGATTAGAAAAAAAAGTCTCAATTAAGGACCCAGATTTTTCCCTGAACTACGTGGTATTCAAAACAACTTGTACAGTCATTATGCACTAATTCCTGTTCCTGACCTTGCATTACATATTTTTCAGCAAATAAGAAAAACTTTCACTGAGAACTAGCATTTATCATTCCTATAGACTGCCTGAGTTTTGATCCTGAGCAATGAAATACAGGAGGAAAGGCAGTTGTGACCTCCTCCTGTTTTGCAAGAGAGCAAAAGTATCATGCACTTTGCAAAGTATTTATTTTTAAAACCGTTTCCAGACACTTTTGCATCTTTCTTAATTCAAAGTTTTGATCCTTCAATTAATTTTAGGCAAAAATTCTGGATATACATTTTCTGTTTCCTGCTACCAAAAGAAGAATTAATCCCTAGCCATTAAAAAAATCCATTTCTATGCATTTACCCACCAGTTAATTCAATAAAATAAACAGCCATTTCCAAGAGCAAAGCTTACAGGCCCGCTCAAAAGTCATACTACTCAAAGCTCAGGTTCCCATTATTTTCCATCACTTCCAGATCACCAAATATTACATAGTTCTGTTGCCTTCTTTCCCCTAACAACTCCATGAAGCTTTTTTCTCTCAATAAATAGCAGTAAATCTTGAAATCACTTCAAGTCAGAAACATTCTGACCTACAGCACAATCCAAAGAAGTCAACATCACTGGTGGTGAACGCAACCTCCCATTGATAGATAAACTTGATCACTTACATCAGGTCAAAATCTTCATCTTTCCCCTTATTACTAATAGTTGAATTTTGACCAAATAGCAACATTCAAAGAAAAGTCACACTCCCTTAAAAATTCTCAGTTTCAAGTTACAAATGACTACGGTTTAGGAGCAGAAAAAAAAATGTTTTTCTTCTGGCCTTTTGTGGTGGAAATATTTCCTTCAATGAACAGCGAGAATGATCTACATGGGTTCTTTTTGTGTGTGGGTTTTGTATACACATACGTATTTACATTACATAGATTGCTTATATACATGGAAATATGGAATGTCAGCTTGGTCTCTCATTTCCTGATGTCCTATAAAACCTTTCATGCTTTCATCTACAGACAGTTGTTACATGTACACAGCAGAGGCCACTAAGCTTCAACTAGAAAAAAAGACACTCAACTACAGAGTTCCTGTGAATGAAGAAAATAAGAATGCCTGGAAACTAACAATTCATTCTAGGGGGAACACAAATTGCCTTGCATTTTGAAGCATAATATTTTACTTTTCAAGAAAAGCAGGAATGACATTTTCCTTGCTTTTAGGTGGGTAGATAATGGAACTATTTCATTTTCTTCACAAGGAAGCTTTCACAACTTAGGGGAAAAAAAGAACCACAGCCCTGATGAATGATTGGTGAATTTATTACTCAGATTCCAAGTGGTGACTATGAACAGAGATTACAGGAGGTTTCTCCATGCTCGTACTCTGCCTCCTCAACACGAGTTCTAAGATGTAAAAAAAGCAGTAATGTATAGGATGTTTGTTCTTCCATAGGGTTTTCACATGCTGCACTAGAAGATAACGTGTCACCTCAGTGCAAAGCCTATCTAACCTGCACTCTGTTTAGGCAATCTTGGGCCATAGGGCAGTTCATCATCACACGAGGCTCCTCTGGTCTTGGCAATCATATTTAGGTAGCAGCAACCTTTATCCATTTCCTCCAAAGGGTGAGGGTTTTTTTGTTAGTTTGTTTCTTAGCTTTTTTTTTTTTCTTTTGATTCACTAAACTATGCAAAATACTTGGTAAAACATTATAATGACAAATACTTTATGAAAAAACAAAAACAACAAAAAAGTCTTCTGCTTAGAACACCAGTCATTATAAACCAATGGGGAAGTTCTGTCAAGGGGAGCTTTGAGTCTGTACAAGTATTTGGATACTCAGGAGGGAAAATAACTCTGAGACAAGATGCAATTTTTATGCACAGTTGGAACTGATGACAAACCTTTGACTTGTACTATTACTTCCACAGTAAATCTTTTCTATTTTCTCTTTCTCATATGCCCTTGCTCCCTAGGCACTTTTGGCATCTTTTTTTTTTCCCCCCGTTTTCCTTCTTCACTCACTTTTCTAGTCTCCTTTCCTTTTTCTTCTATTGTTTTCCCTTATGCTTGCATCCTCCTCATCCTTCTTTTGGATACTAGCATCAAGCAGCTCCAGAGATAAATCATCATTTTCCACTCATTGCAATTTTTTTCTTTTTTCCTTTTTGACTGCTCAGTGCAACACGGGGAAAGGGGAGGATTAGAGAACGTGCCAGTTTGGCACTCTGAAGTAGGCAAGTCTGGCACTAGCATTATTATATGTTCAAAGACTGTGCAGTAGCATGGTCTCCTGCCTCTGGATTTTCTTTCCCTTCCCTTTGTATGACTCTATACAGCTGAAGGGGTTTTTTTGGCAATCCGGCTGAAAATTCTTTCATTTATAAAATTTGGAAGCTTATTCTTCCTAACAAAGCATTCATAATTCACAATTACAGAAGAATGATAGCATAAAAAAATCCCAAACTTTCTACCATATCTTAACCTGATTTAAACTTTTTGAAAGTATAAGATGTTTGCAAGCGGTTGTTGAACAGAAATTTATTCACAGCTTTGCACTCTCTGGGCAAGCTAGCTGAGGCTCTATTATTATTATTTTCATCTCTCTCATGCCTAAATAATAATATAATGGCCTCTTTCTGCTAGGCATTATAAAACAGACAGACAGGCAGGTCCAATATCAAAGAGTTCACAGTCTAAATTAATGGTGGGAGAGGGAAAAATAGTTTAAAGTAATTAGACAAATGGCATTAGGTCAACAAGGTATCAGCAAAGGTATGAGCAACAGCCCCCTCTTCTCACAAGCAGTGTAGTTGAGACGATCAAATCATCCATCAAATTTTGTCACTAATAGCTTTGAAAAAACATTGCAAGATAAAGTGTCCCGTGTGATATTCAAAATTGTCCATGGATAAGAAGGAATGAAATATGAAAAGCAAAATCTGAAGAGATTTTCAACATCCAAAGTCGCGTTTTCCTTTGTTTTCTATTCAAAGTCATCTTCTGAACTCTTACAACGTTCTGCCAGCCCCGAGCTTTGTGGAGAGGAGGCGTGCAGCAGCGCCTGCAGGAACGCCTGCTTGTTCGGGGGTAATCTGCTACACAGATTGCCAGAAGTGTTCTGGCTCAGGAGCAAAAGAAGGGTCACTCCAAAGACACCCCTCTGGTTAATGAAAGCTGCATCAATGGCAGGATTCATCGGTGGGGTTCTCCGGCTGCTGGGGCCCAAGATCCACAGAGTGAGACTGAGGAAACATAAATATATCATCACCAGGGACCTGCCTGAGAGATGAGAGGCCCAAGGGATGTCTGATAAACTAACTCAACAGGGTCCTCCCAGGCTCCCTGGGGGAATGAAATGGATCACGAGAGATGGCGATGCTCTGGAGAAGAGGCTGGGCCTTCATTACAAGGTAAATAGAAGAAGCTAAAGAGAAACCTAAAAAGGGAACAGAACAGCATTTTCAAACATAACACATGATGTCAAGTTGGTTGGAACAAAGTGATACTGGGGGACTTTCTCATCAGTTTAGGTATTAAGTTAGCAAATCATTAGGTTTCTGACATCTGTGAGAAGGTGGAGAAAACTACGTTCTCAAGCTCAGTGTCCTGCACAGAAATCCAAGATGAAAACCATATTCTGCTCTCAATGAGCTGGACACAGGACTGGGCAAAGGTGAATGGTCAAATGTGGTCCTGGTTGGCCTGAAGATAACGTGAGCATTTTAAGTGACTTAGAAGCTGCTAGAATTTAACCATTGAAAAATATATGGCAAGTCTACCCTGACTTCATAAAAAACACTGTGCTCAATGTGCTTACTGGGTGAAAAGAAGTGAAATTACACAGAACTAAACTGTGCCTGACCAGGTTTATATAGTCAAGACAGGTATTTGCATCTTTTGCTCTTTTGACAAGCAACTTGCCACTCCTATGAGGTGCGAGAGCCAGAGGTCTAGGAAAGGAAAACAAACTTCTGGTTATCCTATACAATGAATGCCAAGCGAGAGAAAGCATTTGGAGAACATAGCCAAATCGCACAATTTCAAATTCTGAAACCATCTATGACTATTAATTATTCAGTTTGAAAACAACATTGTACCATGATCTAATATCTGTTGCCCTGGAGAACAAGAAATGCAATTTAGAATTAGAATACAGAAAAGCATGTAGCTGGATTAAATACCTATATCTGACTGAAGATAGTCAAGGTAAGGAAAAACATCTGCTCACACACAGAACCTTTATTCACCTCTTTCATCCAAGATGCTAATTCTCTGCTGTCAGTAATAAAGATTACTGGTTATAGCAGGTATATGTTATAAAATACACTTAGCTCATTTCCTGGTTATCTGCACTAATGCTTCAGTTCTATTTTTAAATGAGTATTTTCTTGCAGAGAAAGGAGTCAACATCCTGGAAATCAATACGCAATGAAAGCAGGAGAATCATTCATCTGTTTTTCTGCAAGTCCTCATTGTCTGTCTAAGGCATAAAATTCCACTTGCAGATTTTGATGACATTTCTGTCAACCTTTGAATCTACGAAAATTCCACAAAACCTTCAAATATAAAGCCACAACCAATCTCCTCCAAATATCATCTTTTTTTTTTGCCTGTAAACAACCAGTTCATTTTTATCACAGCTTAACCATACAAAGGTCTTCCTGCATGCAACATTGCTGGATTTCAGTTCGTCCTGTTGTGAGCATGTTCAACTTGAGCAAAAACTTCTATCAGTTACTGCCTGCCAGGTTTGACTTCTGACAACTGCTTCTAATACTTACAAGCATGAAGAAAAAGAAGGTAATTATAGTTGAAAGCATCAGGGGAGACAATAATAAAGAAAGAGATCAGGTTTTCTATACAGCAGTGTACTTAGGCAGCAGCTAGTAAAATCCCCAAACTGCAGTNTCCACTCATTGCAATTTTTTTCTTTTTTCCTTTTTGACTGCTCAGTGCAACACGGGGAAAGGGGAGGATTAGAGAACGTGCCAGTTTGGCACTCTGAAGTAGGCAAGTCTGGCACTAGCATTATTATATGTTCAAAGACTGTGCAGTAGCATGGTCTCCTGCCTCTGGATTTTCTTTCCCTTCCCTTTGTATGACTCTATACAGCTGAAGGGGTTTTTTTGGCAATCCGGCTGAAAATTCTTTCATTTATAAAATTTGGAAGCTTATTCTTCCTAACAAAGCATTCATAATTCACAATTACAGAAGAATGATAGCATAAAAAAATCCCAAACTTTCTACCATATCTTAACCCGATTTGAACTTTTTGAAAGTTTAAGATGTTTGCAAGCGGTTGTTGAACAGAAATTTATTCACAGCTTTGCACTCTCTGGGCAAGCTAGCTGAGGCTCTATTATTATTATTTTCATCTCTCTCATGCCTAAATAATAATATAATGGCCTCTTTCTGCTAGGCATTATAAAACAGACAGACAGGCAGGTCCAACATCAAAGAGTTCACAGTCTAAATTAATGGTGGGAGAGGGAAAAATAGTTTAAAGTAATTAGACAAATGGCATTAGGTCAACAAGGTATCAGCAAAGGTATGAGCAAAAGCCCCCTCTTCTCACAAGCAGTGTAGTTGAGACGATCAAATCATCCATCAAATTTTGTCACTAATAGCTTTGAAAAAACATTGCAAGATAAAGTGTCCCGTGTGATATTCAAAATTGTCCATGGATAAGAAGGAATGAAATATGAAAAGCAAAATCTGAAGAGATTTTCAACATCCAAAGTCGCGTTTTCCTTTGTTTTCTATTCAAAGTCATCTTCTGAACTCTTACAACGTTCTGCCAGCCCCGAGCTTTGTGGAGAGGAGGCGTGCAGCAGCGCCTGCAGGAACGCCTGCTTGTTCGGGGGTAATCTGCTACACAGATTGCCAGAAGTGTTCTGGCTCAGGAGCAAAAGAAGGGTCACTCCAAAGACACCCCTCTGGTTAATGAAAGCTGCATCAATGGCAGGATTCATCGGTGGGGTTCTCCGGCTGCTGGGGCCCAAGATCCACAGAGTGAGACTGAGGAAACATAAATATATCATCACCAGGGACCTGCCTGAGAGATGAGAGGCCCAAGGGATGTCTGATAAACTAACTCAACAGGGTCCTCCCAGGCTCCCTGGGGGAATGAAATGGATCACGAGAGATGGTGACGCTCTAGAGAAGAGGCTGGGCCCTCATTACAAGGTAAATACAAGAAGCTAAAGAGAAACCTAAAAAGGGAACAGAACAGCATCTTCAAACATAACACAGGATGTCAAGCTGGTTGGAACAAAGTGATACTGGCGGACTTTCTCATCAGTTTATGTATTAAGTCGGCAAATCATAAGGCTTCTGACATCTGTGAGAAGATGGAGAAAACTACGTGCTCAAGCTCAGTGTCCTGCACAGAAATCCAAGATGAAAACCATATTCTGCTCTCAATGAGCTGGACACAGGACTGGGCAAAGGTGAATGGTGAAATGTGGTCCTGGTTGGCCTGAAGATAACGTGAGCATTTTAAGTGACTTAGAAGCTGCTAGAATTTAACCACGGAAAAATATATGGCAAGTCTACCCTGACTTCATAAAAAACACTGTGCTCAGTGTGCTTACTGGGTGAAAAGAAGTGAAATTACACAGAACTAAACTGTGCCTGACCAGGTTTATATAGTCAAGACAGGTATTTGCATCTTTTGCTCTTTCGACAAGCAACTTGCCACTCCTATGAGGTGCGAGAGCCAGAGGTCTAGGAAAGGAAAACAAACTTCTGGTTATCCTATACAATGAATGCCAAGCGAGAGAAAGCATTTGGAGAACATAGCCAAATCGCACAATTTCAAATTCTGAAACCATCTATGACTATTAATTATTCAGTTTGAAAACAACATTGTACCATGATCTAATATCTGTTGCCCTGGAGAACAAGAAATGCAATTTAGAATTAGAATACAGAATAGCATGTAGCTGGATTAAATACCTATATCTGACTGAAGATAGTCAAGGTAAGGAAAAACATCTGCTCACACACAGAACCTTTATTCACCTCTTTCATCTAAGATGCTAATTCTCTGCTGTCAGTAATAAAGATTACTGGTTATAGCAGGTATATATTATAAAATACACTTAGCTCATTTCCTGGTTATCTGCACTAATGCTTCAGTTCTATTTTTAAATGAGTATTTTCTTGCAGAGAAAGGAGTCAACATCCTGGAAATCAATAGGCAATGAAAGCAGGAGAATCATTCATCTGTTTTTCTGCAAGTCCTCATTGTCTGTCTAAGGCATAAAATTCCATTTGCAGATTTTGGTGACATTTCTGTCAACCTTTGAATCTACGAAAATTCCACAAAACCTTCAAATATAAAGCCACAACCAATCTCCTCCAAATATCATCTTTTTTTTTTGCCTGTAAACAACCAGTTCATTTTTATCACAACTTAACCATACAAAGGTCTTCCTGCATGCAACACTGCTGGATTTCAGTTCGTCCTGTTGTGAGCACGATGTTCAACTTGAGCAAAAACTTCTATCAGTTACTGTCTGCCAGGTTTGACTTCTGACAACTGCTTGTAATACTTAAAAGCATGAAGAAAAAGAAGGTAATTGTGGTTGAAAGCATCAGGGGAGACAATAATAAAGAAAGAGATCAGGTTTTCTATACAGCAGTGTACTTAGGCAGCAGCTAGTAAAATCCCCAAACTGCAGTAGTAACCTGGCACCCTTTTAAAAGGGCCTTGGGCTAGAGCTTGAACACCCGTCAGAGGTGGACATGAATTCAGAACATATTTATGCAACCCTGCTCATGTCTCCTCTAGGAAGGGCTCTGCACTGATGTGTTCCCAGCTAAATTAAGTCCTATACAACACCAGCAATGTAACATAAAAGCAAATTTGGCTCTCAAGTAATGATTTCGAAGGTTTGAAATGGTTACCCAGCAGCTTTCTCCAGCTGAAACTATGGAATAAATATGTGGAAAGATACTAGTTGTGACTGGGCATGCCACGTTTGGGAGACAGTGGAAAGTGGTCTTGATTTCCTCTCACATAATAGAAACATATATACATATAGGATTTTGAAAGTGTACTTGACTAAAATGAAAAATTTTCACAACAAATGATACATTATCATCTTCAGAAGATCTTCTCCTTCAAGCCAAAAACTACTTTTAACAACACCATCAGGCTTCTTCGAAGAAAATTAAGGAAGTGTCACAAACCTCTTTGTGAAAGAAACAAAGGAAGGAAGCTGTAATAAAGTAGAATAACATAGCTATAACCAGCAAATGATGCTTCACAAACCATCACTGCCAATCCTTATAATTCATTAATTTTCAGCTGGCACCTGCGTTTTGCAGCACTCTCAGTCAGTCTTTTAGAGTGACATGCAAAGAAAACAGCTTTAATGATCACTCGATTAGTTTACCACACACAAACTCTTAAACATAGGCTAGAACAAAAGCAAAACCAACCACCTGGTGTTTTTTGACCTGGTGTTTGATGCTCTCTGAAGCAGAAGTACAAACACTCATCTTAAAGGGAAAGATGAAGTAAGATTAAAAAATAGTTTCTCATTTTTGAGCATAGGTTTTTTTATTTTTTTTTCCTTTTTCCTAACCAGGTGTTATACAAACAACTATTACATTTTATCCAATTGTTTGCTTTGGGCTGCATCCTACTTGGCTTATGTGCTTTTCCTCGATTTTCCTACTACTTTTCCTTTTTTAAGTACTATCTCTTGAGAAGGAAATACAGAAAGTTAAGCCCAAAGGATAACAAGCTGAAGGTGAAAAAAATGTTCTTACGCTCCATATGGATTTTTGCTGAGGATACTCCGAGTGTTAACTTGCCTTCCAGGAGGAGCAAGAAAGCCCTGGCAGTTATGTTCCTTCAGAAGTCATCTCGTTTGGGCTTCTTACAAATTTTGCCATTCAGTGTCCCCTCTGCACCTACTGTGACCTGTTCTTACACTGCTACCAGCCACATGTGCCTTTTTTTTTTTTTTAAATAATGCACAATTTTCCATTGGTCCACTGAAACCCTTGATCAGTTTATACGAGAATAAGTCAAAGATAGGATCTGCTTTCTCACCACTGCACAAGTGACAGGAGATAAATCTTAAATGATATCTGACATCCTTGACAGAAATCAGTTGTCTGCTAGGTTCTGGACTTAATATTTTGGGACCAGCTCACAAGGTGAGCACAGGTACTTCCAACTCCCTGGACAGACAGAGACTGCAAAGCTTTTGTTAGAAAACACTACAGAGTTGGAAGGTGGGTAATGAACCACCCCCTGCCAATACTCAGACCATTCATCCCCTGATCAGGGGATTGTTATCTCATGACTCTGATAATCTTATGAAAAAGAGATAGTTCTATTAACTGTGAAGGAGTACACAGGCAGTGCTAGTTCAGAGCATCTAAAGGTGTGCAAAAGGTTTGATTTCTTCCAGAGTATGAACCTTCATGCAGTAGAGAGAAACATGGAGCTTCCAGCTGCCTTTTTGTCTCACCCTGAGAATGCTCCAACAGGTTAATTATCTTTCAGGTAAAGAACGTTTCTTTTCACCACTTAAGTTCACTTTGGGAAGCAAATAAAAACAGTGACTTATTTTTTCTCTCCTTCATTTTGTTAAAAATGAAACAACATTTCTACTCTACGTTACTATCAGCAGCAGAGCTTTTCGGTCCCTTTAGGAAATATGCTCTAATTCCTTTGGAAAAATTAATACAGGGCAGACACTACTATTCTTAAAAGTGCCTGAATTTACATCTTACAGACAGTCCTGCTTTGCTAAACGGCTAGGGAGAAATGTGCACGTCTCTTATTCTAGCCATACTTTGAGCTTTTCAGATGCAACAAAGCCATAAAATTAGCAGCTCCCCAGAAGCTTCAGCAGAGGTTAGGTAAATATTGTCCCTCCAGGCCAAGGCAGAGGCCTTGCAGCAAAACAAGAGATCCCCTGAATCTCCGCCACAATCTCCCTACACACTATCCACAGCAATTAAGGCAAGAATACTCCTTTCACTATCTCTGTTCTCCCTGAAAAGCTATTGTTTGACAAAGAAGTGCAATTACAGATAACGAGCAGCCTATTGGCTATAACCTACTAGGCAGAGTCCTAAACCATCTTAGGCTCTTTTCAAAGGAAAAACTGCACAACAATGCTGCTAGGTGGGAACGAATTCTTCCTTTTTGTCTGCCTACCTG
This sequence comes from Crypturellus undulatus, assembly GCA_013389825.1. Lineage (NCBI taxonomy): Eukaryota > Metazoa > Chordata > Aves > Tinamiformes > Tinamidae > Crypturellus > Crypturellus undulatus. The sequence goes on along the minus strand of VWPW01006745.1, from coordinate 652,511 downwards.
GCACATTTAAGACGCTTTTCGCTTAAGTGAATAATCTCATTTTTTCAGCAGAACTGCTTGTAGGGAAAGACATTCATCAATGTGAATACAGGCAAAATGGTCTGGCCTGTCATTTCAAGGAAAGTTTAAGAAATCCAATTTAGTGATTTCTGAAAATGCCTTAGTGCCCTCTCTCCAAGGCTCCAGTGGGAATGACCACTCCTGCCATAACCACTCCTGCCAAGAAGCTACTTGCACAGCATAATTTTATCATGTATGTAGAAGTCATCTAATTAACTCAATAAATAATTTTGTAATGTGTGAATAATTGAGTAACAAGAGAAACACTCTTTTCCTTATATCCCACCACATGTCCCCAGTGGGACTATTTCACATCTATTCCTCTCGTGGAAGGCTGCCGGAGCAAAGAAGAGGGCAGGCAGCAAGAGATGGAGCAGCCTCATTTTAACAGGTCTAATACAGAGAAAATTGCACACAAGACCTTGACTTGGCCATTTAGCACTCAGTAGACAAATACTCTCCAATAACAACCTTGATTCCAACAAAATAGGAGACAGGCTGCCTTCCAAAGCTATATTATTTAAAAATAAAGGAGAAGCAGAGAGATAGTATTAGAATATTTGCTGTGTTTTAAGTATGTTCCTCATGTTGCACAGGCAAGTTCAGATGCTGGGCTTAAACCATTCTAAAGCTAATACCATACCCAATAAGAATATATTATAGCTTTAACACTAAGAACTGTATAACTTTTCAAAGTATTATTATTTCATTAGAACTAGAATCCTCAAACTGGCACATCTCACATTGCAGCTGAGTGTCACTTTGCTCAAGTGTAGATAATAAATATATTTAATGTAAAGTATGTTGGTGCCCTTGGAAGACAGGCAAGCTCTGTTGTTACCAGATCTGTGGTCTCTGCTGAGAGGGCACTAAGAACTGCTTCGCCATTGGCTTGGGGATCTTCCCATCCATTTGTTAGAGCACATTAATATAAGATAAAATGCATCAAGCGTCTCAATCGGGGCTTTCTTTCCCCTGTGGATAATGGGTGTAATCACTACAGGGACTTTATTCAATCCTTGTATTATTTGATCATTGACAAGAGACACATAGTTGGCAAGAGTTAAAAGACAACCGCATATAGCAAAAAGGCTTGTAAGTTCACAGAAATCACTTTCACTTGGATTTATATGTAGCAACAGACATATTTAAATGGAGTCAGTTGCATAATGAGAATGTCATTGAAAAAAAACAGTAAAAAGAAAAAAAGAACACAAAAAAAACAATGACAGGCAAGACACATCCTAAGGACTGAATAACCCTTAGGGAAGGCAGATTCCCCCGTAACTTTTGACTCAACCCCCTTCAGCAACAGGGGGTTCAGCAACAGCAACAGTTGAAAACACAAAGCAACTCACCCCACGTATCATGTCTGTTATTTTGCTACCTTTTTATTTAACCTGGAAACATCAATGTTACCCATAGAACTGGACCAGGTTATTGCTGTCTGTACATCTGCAAAATGTGGTGCAACTACGGGCGTTTGATCCAGACATACTTCTCCAAAACCCTTTCCCAGGCAGGATATGCCTAAATGTTAAATTTATACCTATATAATACCCAGTTCTTTTCGCATATGCACATGAACATGTGGCATTCTCAATTATCTGTTTGCAGAGATAACATGGTGAAATGTTTTGAAAATGTAGCCTTTCTTATGTTTCCTATAATAAACCCTCCACCAAAAGGGAACAGCACATCTTAAAGGCAGCCATCTCCCGAATGCCAAATAACTGAGCACTCCGGAGAACAGTGTTTTGTTTCTTCTGTGCATCTTAACCTTTGCTCTACGGGGAATATTCTCTAGGACGGCTTCTAAAGAAGGCATATTAGGCTCTATGCTAATCAGGGCTGAGCCTTTCAAGTAACGGCTGCTGATTGTATCAAAAATGTGCCAAGAGAAACAAACCGAGAATGCAAAATCTATTTGAATTTTCTTTTGAAGCTAGAAGTAAAAACTCCTAGCAGTACCAGTCCTTTCAGGAGCATAAGATTTTCATACTTTATGCACTTCAAAGTGCAAATGAGGATTACGACCTTATATAGTGTATATGCACCTATATTTTATTTATGCTGCATCTGTGCAATCAGGAGAAAAGATATTTCCATGACCTTCTACCAGCAAGAAGCCTAACAGGACTATTTAGATCTATTGAAAATTCACAGTTAATTAAAGGTTAAAAGGAACTTGCCAATTAGTATGAAAGATAATTGTTCTCCTTTGGCTACCTGATTATGCTTTCCCTTGAATACAGTGAAGTGTATGTTGTCCTGCTGTCAGTAAATATAATCATAAAGCACTCAGGGTACCTTGGAGCTCTCTAAAGGCTCGGCCCTAAAATACAGAATTCTATGGGATTTCTACCCTTTCATTTCACATGTCAACATATTCATATAGAGGAAGGAAAAGAAATAAATGCTAAGATGCTACTGGTGTGTTAGGCTTGGCACGAGCAGAAGTGGGAGCTGTAGTGAGTATCCCTGCATTTTATTCTAAAAAATCACAGAGAAAAAGAAAGAAATCACCAAGGCGGCAGCTGTGGAATCCAACCCTCACAAAAGATGAGAAAAATAAAATACTCAATAGATCCTTTCCAAGAGTAACTGTGATCTTTCTTTCCTGAACTGCTATTTGTGTACCAAAAGCAAGGCAGAGGGTTTTGTACAGACTCAGAATGCAAATAGCACAGAGCTGTTTTCCCTCCTGCTCATTTAATTTACCTGGTTACTAGCAACAGGACTAAGATGTGATTGCTCTCACACTCTCTCTAAAAGGTAACAGAGTCAACACACCTGAAACACTCCCAAATTCCAAACAGCAAACGAATGCATGTGCTTGGCCACGACGAGAGCTCAGCCAATAACCCAGGCAGCAGTCACCTCACTAAATTAACTTCCCTTCCAGCTGCAATCACAAGTTACCCATCAACAATGTAAACATTCGGGACCATGTTATTGCTCAAAATTAACTGATGAACAGCTTAGGGAATCTAATTTAAATCTATGATAAATTATGTGACTCATTACATGTTGTTCACATTATGTGGTCAGTGATTAATAGTGATGAAAAAATTTGTAACTATTGTTTCTATTCAAAGATTATAGGTCAGTGACTTGCACAAAAACACATATTTCACTTGTGACATCATTCTCAAAGAAGTCACTTGTGGGAAGATATTTTTATATGTAAACATACCTTCTTAACCTTTTTTGAAATATTTTCTGTTCTACCATTCTTTATAAAAAGCAATTAACAGACATGTGCAAAATAAAATGAAAAAAATCAAAATTTCCTAATTTCTAAATTCTAGGTTTCTAAAATTTTGATGCAAGCATCCACTCATATTCTTAACTGATCATATGTCTTCTCACTATAATCATGTGTTTCCTCTTTAGAGCCAAGAGGTAAATTAGATAATTTTGCATATTGTCAGTTTTTCAACAACAATCTATTTATTGCTTTAAATACTCTTTTTGATAGCCACAATGATGCAATTTTTGCATATTTCTACCTCCTAAGAGGATATTTGGGTGAAAAACAAAACAAAGGTACCCTTACCTTCATTAAAATCAAAGTATCAAAAGCAATTCTGGGAATACTTAGGTGAGATGAGTATCTCCTGTTTTCTTGGTTCAAATAGGAAAAAATAGCAGAGGCACCTAGAGAAGAACCTAAAATAGGAGTTGCTCCCCAGAGGGAGGGGCAAGATGAATAGCACAGCACTGACTGTTCCCCAAATACCTCCAGGTGTGAAACTACAATCAAAATCCTTCCCTTTTTCCACAAATGCCAAGGAAATATCCTGCAGAAGATGTATGCTTCATGTGACATTTCCACCTCCTCCCCCCACCTTTACCTCCTGTGGTACCTCTCCTAATAGCAGATAGAAACAAACAAAAAATATAAAAAGAAAAAGCTTTTGGGGACAAGAATGATGGTTGTCCTAGTTACAACATGTAACCACCATTCCTGCTCTGTCTTCTCTCTCTGCAGGCCAAATGACTGGGGATGGAGGAGTTGGTTGCCCTGCACCATCCCTGTGCTGCTGAGCCCATTAGCCAGCTGTGATTACATTCTATTCAACTTGCCCTTAAGGAGAACAAGAGTTAAAATTCAGGCTTATAATGCTTAAACATAAAAATAAGTTTTCTTTTGGCCAAGTTTCTTTCTTTTTTACTATTATCAGATCAAAAATGTGCTTAGGCCTCATGAATAATTCCGCAAATGATAATAAGGACATTCCTGCAAGTCCAGCATCATGGTAAATTTCTTCCCAAATCGAAGTGGTGGTGATCCAAATATCTTTGGCCTGATAGTTACGTAGTTATGAGTCTCTTGGTACTTTAGACAATTGTTCAGTTTTTGTGATTACACTTGTGACTACCCATTTCAATGCATATGTACCTGTGCCAGTAATTTGACAAGGGCATTATGAATTATTTGTCTCTGCATTGAGAAAGAACTGACACTTCAGTTATAAAAATGTGAACACTGGCCCAAATACCCCCTCAGCTATGTTCATCAGGAGAATTCCCCTGGAATGGAATACACAACAGCAAACAATTTGCACATGCTGTTTTAACCACTATTACATTAACCTCATTTAAATGACTCTCAAAGCTCATGTCGTTCTGCACAATGCACCTCTACTCCATATACTACACGTTCCTCCTTTTTTTGCATTCCCAGAACTTTGAAATTTGTAAGAATTATTCAAAAAGTTTGGAAGCTATATTTCTTTTTATTCCTTAGTTCAATTGCTCACAGAGGAAGGGACATTTGATTTCTCAGTTTTTCACATGTATAGCAAGGACAGAAAAGTTATTCCTTGCAAAGGGGTGCTCAAACCTTTAATACACCAAAAGTGTATTTACACTACACTATCTTAGATAAATATTGCCTGTTGTCATAATAATTTTAAGTCTAACAACAAATATTAGGACAAACTATGCTTGTCATTAATGAGGGGATTTTTAGGATTCTCCTAAAAAAATAAATCACATCTTCTGCTTCCTAACAAAGTGAATTTCAGATTGAAACACTCGAGATTGACACGACCATCAAAATGACCATCAAAACTGCTGTATGAACTTCTTAGGTATAGCTAACAGATTCAGTAGCATACTAATTCTAGACTAGCTTTTGTTGAGTATCTTGTTTGCTGAACTGCCTTTCTCTCAAAATGTCCTGTTTACTAAGAGGCTGTATCTTGTGCCATTATCCTTTCTGCCAAAACCGCAGGAACGGCCCTTCCCTGGGTATCACCTGGGTTGATCCACAGCTCACCATTGTGTTCCATTGCCTACACACACGGTGTAGACCCTGCATCTCTTGGGTTGGAGCAGTGCTTGGTTACAGCCTGTATGAAATACGGGCAAATACACTCGCAGTTGGACAAGCATCGTTGGTGACAGTCAACCGGCACACTCATGCCAGCTATGGGACCTCATCTGGGCATGGAAACTCAAGCTACAGCCTTAGCTCCATGCCTCGGCACGATTTTGCTCATTCTTGCGCTACCTTGACAATGTGACCCCAGCACTGAAGAGTAGCACAGGGTAGAGAAAGAAAAAGTCTCATTCTCTTTCTGCATATGAACATTGTTTTTTAACTCTGCAAGCTCCCTTTCTACTCTCCATGTGTCAATTATTTCAAGGATTGGTATAATACCAAGTTATCATCAACTTCATAAGACAGCTGATCCTCCAGGGTTTTGGAATCAGACAAGTTTGCTGCAGGCATAAATCCCAAACCTCAGCTGTTTATTCTAGCTTTGAAAAATTACATTGCCCACCAAAATAAAAATTAATGCTAATATTCTTAATCCATATACAATTAGTTCTCTAGAGTAAGCTGAAAATGTTAACAGAATCTCTGAAAGACAGATATATTTGGTAAATCAAGGAAAATTGTGCACCATGCTTGTAAAGGCAAGGCTGCCATAATTTTTATTTGTTTTCATTATATGTAATTGAACAAGATCACACTGCTTTTTCACACTCACACATATCAGATTTCCACACAATAAACGAAAAAAAAAATTGTAAGTATCTTCTGCTATGCAAACATCTCAATAAACAATGGTAGCAAAATACATAATGAATAAATCTATTGTTTAAAAAGAAATAAACAAGCACTGCCTCCAAGTTTTAGAGTTGAATGTGTTAATTGTGAGAATGCTCTATGAATAAAGAGCCAAACACAATACATGTTCCTGAAAAACCTCTATTACAAGAGCAGAGAGTTCAGAAGTTAAAAGGGAACAAACAAAATAGATATCAAGATATTGGAGTAATCTCTCAAGCTCACACCAAGTTCTGTAGGTGGAAAAATAGTCAATAAATTTACTCATTCATTTTTTGTTCATTCCTCCTATAAAATGAAACATTTTATGAATCAAAGAATGCTCCAAATATTTATAATAAAATATGGAAAGAGACTAAAAAACTAATGATAGGAAAACCTCTCACAAAAACTTTTTCATTTCCTTAACTTTTATTACTCTTTAAATGAAATCTGTCTCCTGCAGACAAACAGGCTGGGGTAAAGCTGTTTTTAAAAAGTGAGATCATAGGATATTCTGCAAGTCAAAGGAGTCCTGCACAACCAGTTTACACTTTGATAATGGTTGAGCTTGCAAAACACATGGAAGGATGCTGAAAGTTTCTGAAAGCAACTTTTAGAGTACTGTGGAAATAAGTTTTGTTCCCAATTGATGAAGAAAAATGAAAAGCTCTCCTATATATCATCATCTAGTTGAAAAAATACAAGCGATATTTTAAAACTACCTTCAATTCCTATGTGTCAGTTGAAAAATCATATAGTGAGATGACCAGCCCCGGGCTAGCGAACCACATACACCTAAAGACAAGATGTAGAGAGACCAGGTAGCATACGTCTCTGAGGCTTTTTTGCACTATCAAGACTTATATAACTTTCTAATAAATATTCTGCCTTTTGCAGACCACACACAAAAAAGCTAGCTATTATTCCATCAGCTATACTTAAAACTGAACTACTAGAAGAAATGATGATAATTTTCTATGGTCTGAAAAACCACACAACACACATATAGAAAGGATCTGCTTAAGTGAGTTCTGAGAGCTAATTTCCTTCTATGACCAAGTAGCAGAGTATTTGCATGGAAGAGATGGAGTAAATGTCCAATATCCTGCTTAATTAAGGCTTGCAACACTACCTCACATGCCAATCTCAGGAGCAAGCTTTAGAAATAGGAAGTTGTGGAACCAACAAAACTGGTTCAAATCCTATACTTAGAGCATAATATTAAAAAAGTGGTGCATGAAGCAGCATGCAGCAGATCAGTACCCAATATTATATTTGTTTGGTATTTTTGTTAACTACACAATTGATGGAACAGGAGGTATATGTCTCTTAATCATAGAATGCTTATGCTTAAGGTTGGAAGGGACCTCTAGAGGTCATCTAGTCCAACCCCCCTGCACACGCAGGGCCACCTAGAGCACGTGGCACAGGGCTGCATCCAAGCGGGTCTTGAAGATCTCCAGAGAAGGAGACTCCACAACCTCTCTGGGCAGCCTGTTCCAGTGCTCTGTTGCCCTCACCGTCAAGAAGTTCTTCCTTAAGTTCCCGTGGAACTTTTTATGCTTCAGTTTGTGGCCATTTCCTCTGGTTCTGTCAGTGACCACCAGTGAAAAGAGGCCAGCC
>VWPW01006745.1:574762-643552 GCA_013389825.1 Crypturellus undulatus | reverse complement strand
TCCCTCGACCTGCTGGAGATGCTCCTCTTAATGCAGCCCAGGATGCCATTGGCCTTCTTGGCCACGAGGGCACACTGCTGCCTCATGGTCAACCTGTCGTCCACCATGACGCCCAGGTCCTTCTCAGCAGAGCTGCTCTCCAGCAGGTCGGTCCCCAGCCTGTACTGGTGTCTGGGGTTATTTCTCCCCAGGTGCAGGACCGTGCACTTGGCCTTGTTGAATTTCATGAGGTTTTTGATCGCCCAGTTGTCCAGTCTGTCCAGGTCCCTCTGGATGGCAGCACAGCCCTCTGGAGTTAAAAGCTATCAGCAAACAGAAAAAGAACCAAGAATATACTGGAAAAACAGAGTATAATTCAGAAGACTCTGACAAACTGCCTAAATTATATGAAAAAAGGTATCTAATCAGCCTAATACCACCCTATATTTTAGTAGAAATAATCATCTGAACAAATCCAAGTTGGTTCTGTATCAATGTGATACAGGATCCAGCGGTTAGAGCAGACCAGAAGATGAACATCTGTGACAGTGACAGAGGCACCACATTACGTGTAAACACCACGTTGGAGAGCAGCTAAAAACCAGAGCACTTGAAATACTGCTTCCAGCCCCCTGGCATCACTAAAGCCTCGCCTGGTCCGTTGTGCAGGTTGGTGTCAAAGAGAAGCTGAAGGGGATCCAGAAGAGAGCAAGGACTGTGACTCTAGAAAACATCACATATGAAATAGACTAAAAGCATCTGGGCTGCCTAGGTTAAAGCTGAGACAGGATTACCATGTTCAAACATGAAGCACTGCGTTGCACGGGGTGTGTGAATCATCAGCCTTCAATGACAGTGGCAGCTAAAACAAGTAGCAAATTATTAGCCTAAATTGCAGCAGTGGAAATTTAGGTTACGCATAAAATATTCCCAGGATAAGGACAGTTAAGCAATGGAATAGATTGATTGGGAAGGTTGTGCAATATCAACTATTAGAGATTTTACAGGCCAAATTAGAGAAATAATTGTCAAGATTTTCACAGACATAACTAATCCTGCTTTAACACAGGGAGATAGACTAAACCTCTCCACATCCCTTCCAGTCATGTTTTCTACATTTCTATGATAAGTAAAATGTAACTATTGTGATTTCATTAGCTGTGAAGGTGGCTGTAAGGATAAGTATATTAAAGATTTTGTGGAAGTGAAAACCAGATAACAAATTGCCTTTGAAAAGCAGGTGAGGAAATGAAGGGCAAAATATATGGAGAACTATATATTCAATTTTGTGGAAGATTTTACATGACATACAATTAAGCAAAAACAGCTGATACGATCCAGAAGGCTAGTGAAGCTGTAAAATGTCTGTCCCGAAATTCATTATAGAAACTTGAGTTCTTCGCTAAATTAAACCTTATGCTTTTATCTCAAATAGTGTCAGATCACATTTGTGTGGAAATCGTCTTTTGGTTTTGAAACTGTAAAAGCAAGTCGAAAAATCAGTGTGAACTAAAAGACTAAACTAGGGTTCTCACTCACCAAAAAAGGAAGGAGGGGACAAGAAGGGCAGAAAGACACCAAATCTTGTATATTGGAATAGAAAAACAGGAGGGTACAGTGATACAAATGAAAGTATTAGAGGAAAAAAAAAAAATTCTACTGCACAACTCAGAAGCATTGTGGTAAACATACTGTACACATACACCTACTGAAAAGGGAAGAACAGTTTCTTCTGAGGGAAGCGAATGCAAGCCCTGCCACCCCTGCCCACTGACCAAAGCTCCAAGGAAGCCGCAGGGAGGAGCGCTCGGGGGCACTCGTGGTGCCGCACGGCCGCCCTCGCAGCCCCCGGCACGGCCGGGGCAGCCGCCCACGCTGCTCCCTGCCTGCGCGGCCGGGCGAGCAGCTGAACCGACCGCACGGCCGCACGTGCCAGCACCTCCACGCAGCCTCTGCTGACGGGCGAGGGTGCAGATCACACGCAGCCCTCCTGCCCGCCACGCACGTGCGGGCCAAGACGTCCCCGTAAGCCCGAAGCTCATTTGTCACAAAACTTGCTCAAACTTTGCTCTGGGATTCTTCAGCCAATCCATGAGAAANCGAAGCTCATTTGTCACAAAACTTGCTCCAACTTTGCTCTGGGATTCTTCAGCTAATCCATGAGAAATGATTGAACTGGCCAACAATCCANGCTCATTTGTCACAAAACTTGCTCAAACTTTGCTCTGGGATTCTTCAGCCAATCCATGAGAAATGTGTCTCTGGTACCTTGTGGATTGTTGGTCAGTTCGATTGAACTGACCAACAATCCACAAGGTACCAGAGACACACAGTGACATACAGAATACGGACTATTCACACATACGTCTTAAGAGAGTATTAATTTTAAACTCAATTTACACCGATAATTTTACATTAACCAAAACAGACATTTTCCAATTTTTAATCTTTTTTTTCTTTTACACGACAAAATACATTTGAATGGCACTGAAATCAATGTCAATTTGAACATTTAAAAAAGAGAAAAAAAAACAAAATAGAAATAAAAGAGTCAATACAAGAAAAATTCTAGTTCAAAAACAAGACCAATATTCAGCAGAACAAATAGAAAGACAAAATTAGGATAAAGAATATAAGCAAAGAGAATGAACAGTAAACGCAAAAAATTATCAGCAGAAGTTCAAACACTGGTGAAAAAATAAAGACAGACCGAAGAACAGTCCACCACTGAGGATGAAATATCTGGAGTGGAAGAGCACATAAGGAAGTTAAAAGAGCTTTTAATTAAAATTGTTAACTGAAACTATATATGATGTCACAGGGAACTGTTAGGTAAACAGTTAGTGGACATCCACCCAAATCCATTTTGACTTTAATTTCTCTTCTCCTTAATTTAAAAAAAGCTTCTAACTGAACAGGACTCTTGAAAACAGAAGGAAATTTCTCTTTTCTTTTAACACCAAGAGACAAAAGAATCACCATCTCCTGATCTTTAAACCAACCTTAGATTTTGACAATGAGATATTTCTTAGTATTAGGGGCTGACAGTACTAGATTTCCTAACTGAGGAAATTTAATAGTCTCGATGAGAACATTCATCTACCATTATCCTTCCTTGAAAATACAGTTTTTAACAGAGAGAGAGAGAAAAAGAGAGAGACATAAAGCAAACCAACCATATGCTAGATCTGCTACCCAGACCATCTGAACCCAAAGAACTAAACAGTGAATAAAATTAAATGCCTTATATTTGGGGACTCCTCTGCAATAAGTTCCCAGAATCTTCCAGAGCAAAAAGCCTAAAGCTGCTTTAATTTTGTGTAAATGCAAATATAATGCAAATGGAGCAGTCAGTCTCCCAAAAGTATTTGCACCTTCATGCACTGCAGGAGATCTCGCGTGTGGGCAGGGGCTGCAGAACGAGCCAGAGGTTCGAGTCCTGCTCTCCAGCCCGTGCTCCATGCAGAGCTAGACCACGTGCCTACTTCCTAGTCTGGCACTAATTGCTTAGCTGCTCCTCGTCTATCACATATGAAGAACTGCCTGTCTCTAGTAAATTCTTATAGTTGACAAATGATGCTCTGTTGAGTTCAGTACAGCTAACCCAGGAACCCGAACCAAGCCCAGACACCTCTCCAGCACTGCACCAGGGACAGTGAATGACAGAAAATGTGACGATCAGCAACTTGCATTGCTGAGCTCTGGATAGTCCACCACACCACTGCCCTGCTTTAGTTAATTGATATACAAGTGCTTTATGGAATGCTGTAGAAAACATTTCAGGTTCTTTTTAATCTTGGACTGTGCTCATCAATACCAAAAACTCTCCCCGCACTCTGTTACATTAAACTAGACAGCACATAAGCCAGTTACTGCCACCAAGATTTATACACATTTAAGCCAATTTGCATTTATTCTAAAAACTGTAGATACTACATAAATAAAGGTGAATGGTTAATATCTGAAATTAGGTAGAAAATAGCCCAGAAATTTGGCCTCAATTTGTGTGATCTTATTAAGGGTAAAAACGTAATAATTCCGTTCACGGGATGCAGCAGTGCAGTATCGCTGAGCCTTAGAAGACACTTTCTGCAGTGAAAAGCAGCAGCAGCCTTAGCAGACTGGGGCGAGGTTGCTGATTTGTTCCCACAGTAACGGGAGGCAGAAATATCTACTCTCCTTCCCCTCTCCTGTCTGAGCCTGGGCTTGTGCCTGGTGCAGTCAGTGGGATTCTTTTCACTGACTTTTACGACATAAAATCTTTTCAAACAAGAGAATAAACTAGCTCCTAGAATTTTCACTATACGGAATCTTAAAGGAGGACAATACAAAACCAAATAAAAATGATTTGACACTTTTTTCCTGCAGAGAGCAATTTTTGCTCCCTTTAGGACATTGCTTTTGTCGGTAAACTTTTAACTCATTTATCCAAATTGCTTGACTAGTTTAATTCTACTGCAACTCCATTAAAATCACTAGGGTTTTTGCCAGTTTAACTCCACGGAATTTAGTCAAGCTAGACTGGCACTAAAGTGTTTCAGGGAAGTGCTGCATCGTGTCATGTAAAATACTCCATTTTTGCATCCTTGTTTCTCTTGTTTACCTCTCTTGTTTTCTCATAGCCTGTCCTTTTTCCCTTCCAAACAATTCTGTTCCACGCTCCCACACTCGACGCTTCCTGATAGCATTTTCTCAAATCCAAGTTTCAAAGGGTAGTGGGATTTGTTTATTCGTTTTCTTGGTTTGCAGCCCAATCCTTCTGTATCAGCTCTGTTCCCACCAAGGAGGCAGGAAGAGGAGTCATATGGTATTTTTGCAGCCATTTGTTACTGCTATGATGATGACTTACACAGGTCTTTGCAGAATTTGTCACCTGATGGATGGGCTGTTGTTTTTCTCATTCTCCTCAGGTTTAATAGCAATAGAGAGATGTGCACACGTTCATGCACAGGTGAGTATGTTATGTCAAAGTGGCACAACTGTGTACATTGCAGACAGCATTCTGTCAAAACTCATTAGAGTTACTTGATCAGAAACCAAGAAAAAAAATACCCCAGCACAGGGAGGATAGAGATCCTGTATCGATATAAGATGATTAATTGCACGAGAGCATCTTCCTTCCAACCTCTTCGTCTGCTCAGAAGATCGACTTTGATGACATGCTGTACTGTGGCGATGCAGAGTATATTAGAAAAATGTTATGAGCATGAATTTGCCTGGAGCAGAGCTTGTGTTTGCTGAGTGCCAAGAGAACCATCAACCACCATCCTGTTGGTTTGCTTATTCCACAGCCTTTATAGGAAGGCTACGCTCATAAACTTTGCAAAATATTTATGACCATAAAAAGTGAGATAAATACTCCTCCATAGAACTGTGCTGCCTATTTACCAATAGTCTAAGAATACAGATATACAGGCCAAGAACAGCACTAGCTCTTTCATATCTCCTAACATAGCTCTCCAGTAAATGACTCTACATTTATCACTTCACTGAATAACTAGGATGTCTTTCCTCCCTCATTTAAGATGGATAACAAGGGTATCTAATAATACAGGATCAATCTGAACAATAACTATTAATTTGAAAGTATCATTATCACTGAAAGATTTGTTTGTTTGTTTTTTCCTTTTTTTTTTTTTTATTTTGGAGAAGAGCTTAAGGATTTAAGGTTTTATTTTTCCTTCCCTGTCCCCACAGAAAAAAGGATATACACGATCATACATTTTTTAAGGCTGCTTGAGTGCTTTGGATTTTCTTACCTGAGATGGAATAGCAGGCAGTACAGGGAAAAAGACAGACCTTTCCATTAAATTAAGGACTCATAAAATGTTGCAAGTTTAACTTCTTTCTTGAACAGACCAGAACTTCCTGCAAAGAATCATGTGTGAACTTTCCAAGCTGATCTAAGAGCAGCGCTCCCCACCACCTCTTCCAGTGTACACCCTCCACCAGAAATCATTCTAGTTAAAACTGGACTAGAAAAAGTCTGGTTTTCGCAGTACCAATATAATTAAGTAGTTGGAGACAGATGCCTAGTGTAGTGTGCTTCCAAGAAGTACAGCAACGTACATTTGTTATAATATTTTGTCTCAAAAACCTTAAGTCTTTCTATATTTACTTACTTATTTTTTCTTTCTTTTCCTAACTTTTCAAGCTGCTCTGCTCTCTTTATGCACTATAAATGGAATGCAAGAAAATAGCTCAAATCCTGTGCTTAATGCTCAACATTTCCACGTGCAGCAAATCAATATTACTGTTTTCTGCAACACTTGCTCAGGTAGCTTCAACAGTTTGCCTGAGTCACCTCCTTACGCTGTCTGAACTTGCGAGTTGGACTGGATAATCTGCAGTGGTCCCTCCCAACCCCAATTATTTTGTGATTTGGTGAATTAAATTTGCTTGAACTGGCCTAACACCAAGTGGGGAGTGCTGCTGAAAAAGCCAGAGCGCGGAGGCTGATGAGGACGGTAACCTTTCGGAAATCACCATCCCTGCTGCCGATAACCTGCTGCGACCTGCTGCTGGATTATCACCTTTTCCAGCCGTACCACTGGAAGGAGATTGTGCCTTTAACTCGAAAGATTATACAAATAACCTGTCCTGATCCAGCATGTTCCTGGATGGCACACGAGGAGACCTTTCCCTCCCTGCCCTTAGCTCTTTCATCAGCCGTCGCCCATCTGTAGCTGGGTGATACAACGCGAGGGGAACGCTGCAGCAGCTCTACTCAGATGTATTAATAATACGGCTTTGAAGTTATAAGGAAGTAGTAGAGAGATGAGCCATGAGGAAACAGAAACAAAGCTGGTGAGAGAAGTTGTGAGGAAGGACAGGGAAAAGGCAGAGTGGAACCAGCCACAACTCCTGGTACCCAATAACTCTCCACCACCGACCCCTTCACCTGAATCAAACACCCCAGTTAGCGCTTTCTGATCTAACTTATGCTGCCTTCATTCAGAAGAGGGGAAAAAAGTCTGAGTTAATACTCTGAGTCAAGGTAATCTCCCGAGTGCTATTTTAATACAAAGTAAACTTACAAGTATGACTAATGGTTGCGTGCCAAGCTGCACAGACCAGGCCACTTTGCAACAAGCAAATATGGTTTGCTGCTTCAAGCACGAGTACTTTACAAACTGGAGTTGGGACAAGTTACACCTCAAACACAAATAAAATGCCAGCTCTGCAGGATCCAGGGAGTTAAAAGAGAAGCAGAAAAGCGGCATTCGCCAAGGGCTCCGCGAGGGGACGAGCGTTCAACAGGCCCCCTCGCCCCGGCCCCCAGGCTCCAGAGCCCCGGCCAGAAGACAGGGCCAGGGCACTGCGCAAGGAGCTGCTGAGGCCATGGGACAAAGCAGGCGGGAAGGAGAAAAGATTATTTTTGAAAAGGGAACAATGACAGGATTTGACTGTTTTCTGTTTTAGATTCAGGTAGCCCCGATTACAAAACATGTGCTGCTGACCTCAATTTTGCGCAGCACAGAACTGCTGCTACGGCTTTCACAGAACACTCCTACGGTATCTGCTGCTCCATCAGACATCCTGCCTTGCTGTTTTGTTCACCACCATATCATAAGCTGCCTCCTCTCACTGTACAAATACATCAATTTATTTTGGGCCTGTCTTTTAACAGCTCAGTGTCTCTTGATCTCCTCTTTCAGCCTTCGCCAATAACCTTGGTACTGTCCCTGGGGCTGAAGATTCCTCTTTTCATACACTCCTGTTGTGCGCGAGAGAATATAGCCTGGCTGAGACTGGAGGAACCGCAGCTACACACAGACTGAGTCCCTTAATGTTCCACGTACTATTTATTTTGCCTTTTTAGGTTTAAGGCTCTTTTTTTTTTTTTTTTTTTTTTTTTTATCAACAATGCAAAACAAACCAGAAAACTGAATTGTGGAAGACATTCCTGAAATACTTATCCACTTGTCACAAATTCCCTTCGTAGAGTGAAAATTTGAAAACTCAAGTCCAGAGAAATCTGACTATGCAGACACAGCTTCATACAGATATAGACAATCCTGTATGCCTGACAGCACTTTCATTGGAAAATACAACACAAAATCCAAAACTGAAAACTTGAGTCAAAATTGGTAAGTTGTTTATGCTGGGCAGAGATACTGGCAGTATCTTTTTTTTTTTTTTTTTCATGTTTGAATTTTGAGAATACACTCTTGTGTTCTGAAAATGCTCAAAGATTTTGACACTACAAAATTAAATTTGATGATTTTCAATTAGAAATAGGGGTAAATAATTTTTTTAAAAACTGTATTGCAAAAAGATTATTCAATCTCACATTGAAAAAATAATGGCTTTGGTTAGCAAACCATTCTGCGATGACTCAAAATTACTTTATTAAAAGAATAGTTCTGTTATAAAAAGTTTTTTTTTTCTCATCAAGCCAAAAATTCCATGCAAATTACTCTCAAATTAGTCACCTCCACAAAACTATAACTGAGTATCTACCTACTTGATTAAAGAACCCATGGCTTCCAATTTCAATAAAATTAAGCATATTAATGATTAAATGAATGATTAACCCTGATTCCCTTTAGTCTTTGCAAATTAAATGATGACAGTGCAGGTAAAGTGCAAGTGCTTCAGGATAACCCAAGGAAGAGGAAGGCACAGCCTTGCTGAGGGCCAAGAGAAGGCAGAGGCCAGAGACAGTGAGAGGCACAAAACGGGACAAGCCCTGGAAGGAACTGTCCTGGGAGGTAGAGGAGCAGCTCTCCACGCAGCTTTGAGGCAAAGGCACTGCAGAAATGCAAGGAACTCACTGCACATAGTGGGTTTAAGCACATGAAACAGTATTTTACCAGCCTGAAATAGTTGATGACCACCTTAGGTAGTTTTAGATCTTTTTCATCATCTGAGAAAGTGAAAATGGAACAGAAATCATCTAATGAAAGCACAAATACGATGTCTGCATCTTGGTGGCCTCAAAAATGTGCTTGGAAATTTGCAAAAAGCAGCTCTCTCCATTGTACATGCACACAGGCAGGATGTCGGCTCACTATACATAAAACTTCAGCTATTATTAACTCCTTTTTTCTACCTCAAAAATAGTTCTTCATTGCCTCCTACTTTACAACCTGGATAACTCTAACTTTGCCAGTTGCACCACTCAGACATACACCAGAGAACGGGACCCATGCTTGTACTGATTTACATATTAATAAAACTGAACCAATTCAGCCAAACATGACAACTACTCAAGCAAAATATTTCTGTGCAGAACTGTAGCACAGCAGCCCTGCAACGCTGCTCGCTCAAACACCGCAGCTCGGAGTGCTGCCTTGCTGCCTACAGAAAGGTTCCAATATCACCCCTGAAATCAGGAGGTGATGGTCACAGTCAAGCTCCCCGCTTCTCATCTTTCCCCCACATAATCCTACTAATTAGAGAGATGTTTTAAGACACATAGACCAAAGGGCTAAGTAGAGCTTTTTATTAATACACTATTTTTGGTAGTTCTCTCACAAAAATAACCTGGCAATGGCCCTTCCTCAGTTAACATTCAGCACATTCTGGAATTTTTTTTTTTTTTTTTTGGATGACAAATACCCATTTAAAGGTTCTTCTGCAGTTTGAATGCCTAGCAATTCAGAAAACATATAATGGAAGGACCATGGGAAAATAAAATGGAACAGATTACAACACATGAGAAGATAAAAAGGCTTTCAAAATGCTCCTCTCTCAACAGCAGATATGCTTACCCCACTTTAAGAGCATATTTCTCTCCAAATTCTTTATTTGAAAAGGTGTTCAGTCAAGTCAAACAAAAGGTGAGAAAATGCCAGACTTGCCAGTCACCAGTGCAGTATGTAAGCACCTAGCAATTAAAAGACCTGCAATATGTCTTTCATAAAGATCAAGCAGATTATGCTTTTCTTTAAACAGAAATAATTATACTGCTCATTCATTAACTTCTTCATAAATTCTATCAATATTGAACCGCTATATCCTGTATACGCAGTTCAGAGTAAATGAACCTCATTACATGGTGTCCATGAAAATGATAATAGGAGCAAGGATAGGAAGGGCAGATGGTCGTAATTAATCGCTCAGCTTCCAGGATCACAAACTTTAAATCAACAGTTCTATTTTAAAATAAAATCATATTGTTTGCTAGTGGCAACTTATTACAATCCACGTGCATTTGTGGCCATTTCCTTTTAATGCAATTTTGGAACGGTGAGGAAAGATAAACACGCAGTGATTTTTATCTATGTTTTTGATAAATGAATGTCTCAGCAAAATTTTACAACTAAAAAGGTTATTTACTTAAGAGAGATTTTCTGTATGTGGAAAGGTCAGATTTTTTTTTAGATTGCTGTGAAATTGCTTCTGCTTTTTAGCAAGTCTTCTAAGACGGCTCCTCTCCTTGTAGTGTTGACAAGGACACAGGAAGGATGCGGCCTGAAGAAATCAAATGAACAGCATAAAATTCTAGCTGGAATTTTCTGCTGCCACAGTTTGTGGTTTTTGAAATTCTGTCAAAATGTTGAACAATGTGAGAAGAGAGAGAGGACTTCTGAGCAAAAATCAATAGCTGGGTCTTTTGAACTGTCCATGTACAAAGTTCTAATGAAAATGTCCTTGAGGGAAGTTTTAATAGTGGACTTGGAGATCAGCTCCTCCACCGCCCTGATAGCATTGTACAGCATTTGAAGTTTTCAAAGGTACCATTTCACAAAAGTTTGGCTCATACAGCCGAGGATTGAGATGCCTCGGAGGGATCTCAAAAACAGCAACCTGCCACTGAAGACGATCCCGAATACTGTATGTATTATTTGCACTGTGTCAGGTTTTAGCTGGAGGGTACAATTTACTTCAAGGGAGTCTGTAGGTCTTTAAATAGCATCTCTCCATGTACAAACTAATAAGTGATCAGATGTGCAGTGCAACACAAGTGCTCTAATCTAACTAAGGGGAGTTCATGTAATATACCACAAATAGATGGACATTTTCTATAAATATTATTTATAAAAAGTTAAATAAGGTTTGGCTATAATATCCCATTAACTGGATTACATCTCTTCGTATATATTTGAGCTTGTTAAAAAATGCAAAGTGTTCTGTACCACATCAAGGTCATTCTGGGAGAGCTGCCACACACATTAAATTGAGGTTAAAATGGTTAGTAAGTGCAGGGCTCTACAGTAATTGCACTGCTGTTCCCCTAAAACACAAAATGCATGCATTTACTGGGCCTTTGGAACATTTTTTCCCCTCAGTGCCATTGAGAATTTATATGCATTCACTCTCAATTATAGTTAGTGTTATTAGAATAAAATCTTCTGGTATTAACATAAAAAGGTATCTGGCATGAGCACAGGAAATGTTTCAACTATTTGAAAATGTTAATTAAAAACACCCTTAAATGATAATGCCTTTTTCATTATGTAATATTTTATATATGCCTGTGTATAATAATAAAGACATATCACAAATTGATCATATAGTTTTCCACAGAGACAGGAAAATTGCATTTTATACACACAAGTCCTTTTGTTTACAAGAAAGGAGCTTGGCTTTGCTTCTAGTTTTATGAGGGTCTATTGTACTCTCAAGAACACCGGTTCTTACAGCTTTCTTATCTGGCTCATATCTGAATGTTCCAGTGTAATTCAACAGAATTCACCCTGCAGTTCAGCTGGAATTAATACCTTTACAATTCCACTAGTAGTTAGTATTCAAATGCCTTGTTTTTCCTAAAGTCTTTTATGAATATTAAAAATAAAAATTCCAAATAATATGAAAACCTGCTACCATATTACGCATATTGTTTCAACAGGTCCACAAAGGGTCTTACTCCAATAACAGGCGTGTATTGAACAAGCAGAACTTACTGTCTATGGGAGGACTTGAAAAAAACTTAAAAAGAGTCTTAAAAAAACCAACTTGGAAATTTGGCATTCAAAACCATCAGCCTAATGCAGTAGTCAGGCCACCACTGTGTTTCCTATTCAATAGGAAAATTATCGGTCTAAATTACCCAGTCATAAGAAAAGAACGAAGGAAGTAGATTAACAAGTACAACACAGCATATAAAGAGTTAGCAAAATAAATTATATCATGTTATTTTGAATGTTTTAATTTATGAGAAGCATGTTACAAAGGTGAACAATCTAAGGGAGTTCACATACATTGTATTGTATGCAATTGGAAAATATCATCATGAAATCACATGCTGCTTAGAAGTTTCAAGACCACAATTTAATGGACATGTTCAGCGCTTGCCTGTGAATAATTCCTGAATGATCATGAACTGAGTGCTTAGAGAACTCTCCAATACTGTGACTTTGACTCTGGAGTTTTGTTAATGCCATTTCTAATGGAGAGGAAGTATAATTCACGGAGATATTTCACTGAGCTATAATGCACTTGAGTCCATTCTCTATCTGGCTGAACAGAAAGATGCCAAAGAATTAATCATCACCTGCCTCCCAGTTAAAACTATAAAGGCCAGGCTGCCTTGTTGTGTGTATTCACTTAGCCCTAATTGAAGCAGCACTTCAATATCACAATAGAACTATTCACTCAGAGAAATCTCTCCTGTCCCCATCCTCCTTGAAGTACCCTCCCTCATCATTATTTTTCGGTTTAAAAAATACAGCACAATGCATGACAGCATAACGCTTGTCACGGGTTTTTACTGCAGTGGCAACATCTTTGGGTGGAAATCAGGAATACAGGAAAGGGAGACAAAAGGGGAATGAGATTTTGGCATTGCTCTCACTACACTTTTGAAACCCCGCACATATATCCACAAGGAAGGCTTAATACGGAGCAAAGGAAATTTTTTTTCCATACTGTTTTTGAAACTGAAATTCTATATGAACAACTAACTATGAGAAATGTACCAGAGAACTTCTAACTTCTAAACTACAGCATCAAGTAGAAGTAGTTTAGGCTTAGAAAAATTTTAACTGGGAAAGAAAGTATCATAGAATACAGAGAATGAAATTAAGTCATTCAAGCTAAACAGATAAGCACTGTGTAATCAAGTTACTAAAAGAAAAAAAAATGGTTTAGTTTGACCAAGATATTTGTGACTATGGGCCTAATAACAATAAAATACCAAGTTAGGTGATTGCATCATTTGTTATATTTATGCATTTAGAAGTATAAAACTTTCCTCTGTTCAACTGAAAATATACTCCAATGCTGTGTGGCTTATAGTGTGATGTTTAATTAAAAAAACAGTTGTGCCTTAATTGAAAAAAGTTTGAAAAAAATCCTCCCTTAAATCACTCTGTTTAAGAAGGAAAATAAGCACCTCATTTGTTTTCAAAAAAAAAAAAACCTAACAAAAAGTTCAAACAACAACAAAAAACCCCACAGGCTCTATGACATAATACAGGCAGAGAAAATAAGGCTAAGGAAAATAAGTAGCACTCTGTGCAGCTAGATTTTAGTCCCAAGTGATGCTAGCTGTGTTCGTGATGTTCAAATTAATTATGTGCTTCATGGGTTTGCAAAAAAACAGTGAACCTATAATCTAATTTCAAAAAAGCTACAACTTACATCAAGAAAATACATTTTGTACATTCCCAGTCTTATATACAGCATTAAGCAAAATGAAAAATTGGGTGCCAAATGGAACTTTAGCCCACTGCCTAACTTCTTAATAAAATGGGGATCATATTACTTCATAAAGATTTTGGAAAGAGCGATTAACATTTATGAATTGTTCAAATACACAGGGATGAATGAAACAGAAATATATAAAGAAAGGAAAATTCCACCTTCAGGCAAGAGTTAGAGCAGTCTGCAGCAAATAAGAACACGGATCTCAGAGTCTGCAAGAGTCCAGCAGTACATGAAAGCTGCTCACTCAGGGAGGCAAAACTCTTCGAGAAAGCTGGAGATATTGCAGTGCACACGCAACACTTCAAATGAGTTAAGATTTTAAAAATAAACCTCAATTCTGTAAGAGTTTCTGATTACTTTACAACCCACATTGTTTTTTTTCACTGAGTTTTTCTTTCCAAGTACAAAGACACACAGTAATTGTCAGCTATCATTGGTAAAGAATTACTTTGTAATGGAATCTATTTACAACCACAAAACTATATAAGACTTTGACCATGGGTAAAATCACTAATCTGCAAAGACTGAAAATATTTTCTCTATTTTTATAATAGAGATGGCAAAATTTCATCCTATATTAAATGTATACATATCTCCATCAGTTTTCATATATAAAAATATGCAAAGATAAAAGTGATACCACATAGAAACAGAAATTATGAGCTGCAGAACAACTTGTTTATACCAGAAAGCACTGGAGAAGTATGAAGTTTTGTACCTACACCTAGTCTGCGTTCCTTGGGAAGAAAGCCCGCTTTGCACGGGTCTCATCCCAACAGCCAAAACAACTGTCTGCTTTACAAAGTCCAAATAGTGCAGAACTTAAACAAACCTCTAATAAAACACAAATAAAGTACTTTTAGATAGGGTTTTAAATCTCATCCAATTAATTATTATATCTAGATCAAGGTCATATCTTGAAATTCAGGTGCCAGAACTGGAATAGTTTACTAGTCAGGGCTTGAACCCCATCAGAGGACCCTTTCCTTTAGGCAGACTCTAAGATACAGATTGCACCCCCCACAAAACAAACTTACAGAAACATAATCCACCCACATTCAGATTTTTTTTCCTCTCTGAAATGGCCTAGTTTTGTAAAGTGATCAGCTTCCCAAATGCCTCAAAGCGTAACAGCTCTGGCTCAAGACTGTACACCTCCAGCAATCATCAGTGAACTCCTGTTTAGTTGGCAGAACTCATTCAAAACTGTGAAGATTTGTTTTCAAAAAGAAATCACAACAAGCTTTTCTTATTAACAAATCAACTAATTAGCACCACTGAAAAGGGCACAAAGTGTGCATATCAAAGAGGCACAGAATTCAGATTGACTGCATCTTTCAAAAGAGTAGTGTGTGTATGCGTGTTTCAAAAAACCAAAAATGGAGAAATAATATACCATATTATTATACCATATATATTCTTAGGATTTGCTTGGTTCTTCAGTTTCTCACTAAATGGGACAGATATCTAGGAAGCCCAAATAGACAAGGAGCATGTGACAGTCATTTCTGAAATTCTAGGTTGAACGATTCTTCTTACAGGCAAATTTTAATATCTGGATTGTATTTAATATTGCACTTAAAAGGCGGGTTCAACACCTGGTTTAAGCAAAAAGATTTTTTTTTTTTTCAGTACAGACTACACTAACTTTGCTGATCGTTACAGACTGAATTGTATTTTTGTAAGGTTCTTCAACAGGCAGCCAAATAAATAGCTTTTTCCCTGCTGCATGGTTTGTTGTTTGCTTAAGCAAAAATCCAATTTCTGGAGAAGCCTCCACAAGGGCTAAATTCCCTACCATTTACAAGTGTCCCATTAGAGTAGCTTTCTATATGGAAATAACATTCCAAGACAAGGAGAGAAAGAGTAGGTCTGAGGTCCACTGTTCCTGATGTGTTTTATTATTTCTTTTTCATTTGAAGAGGAGAGCTGTGCTCCCATGAGAAAGGGAGAGTAATACCTGAATACAAATGTCTCAGAAAACTGCAGCTTCTTTAAAAGTAAACCCTCACTCTTTCCTGCCTTGTTTTTTCTCTGGTATGAATCAAGGACAGGAGGAGGCCTAACAATTTCAGACTCAAGCTGTCTTTCATTAAAAGGTTTTTCATTAGAAATTCAAAGAAAAAATCCTACTAGGGCAGCACATATTACAAACGCTGGGATTTGGGCTTGATAACTGTACTCTTTAGTAGAAGTTTTTACAGTAAAACAATTGCGATTAGAAAGATGGAAGACAGAGATAGAATGAACATTCAGGCCTACTGCTAAGAAGAAAATAAAAAAAGGGGAAGTTTTTCACGATGGTTCACAAAAGCACATTTAATTTAGATCCAATAGGACAGATGTTCTAAGTCTACAGGATTAGAACTGGTTATTGAAAAAAGGTTTAGTGAAGTGTAAATGTTATATAAGGACTCTGACATTCATCTAGAACATAAGTAACACTACAGAAACTTACTTTAATCATGAGTAATTAGCTATTTGACACTATTTTCTTAGCTACAGAAGTTGTACATAAATCATTTCCCTTGACTTGAGGACCGCAATAACTGCACACCAAGGTCACAGCCGCACGGCTGCGTCCCGGCAGCGCTGGGCGGCCCCGCGCTCCTCGGCCAGCCCACGCGTGTCCTGCGCATCCACGATGGGATTTGTGCTACACAGAGGGTATCCGTGGGCCATAGCCAGCAAAGAGAACCCAGGAACCCGGCCACTTGAGTGCTAACGGAAGCGCTCGCCACTTGCTAAGCAATGTTTATATCTAGGGACAAAATGAAGCACAAACATGATGCTGAGCTCAAAAAGAAACTTTCACGCGATGCCGATTCGGGTTTGAGCGGGTTGGCTCTGCATTACTGGTAGGATTTAAGATAGCTGAGGATCTACACACTAGATGCTGCCAACCACCTTACCTCTTTGCTCACAAGTAGTTATGGGTATTACGGGACTGTACACTACAAAGTTTCAACACATATTTAAGGTTATTCATAATGGCCTTCTTGAGTAAAGAAATAAACAATTTCTTACATTGAGAAGGGTAGGAAACAGGTATAGCTAACACCTAACTGCAAATGCACAAAAACACTTCCCAGTGTTAGCTTTATGAAAGTCATAACATTAGGTGTTATAGTGGAGAGCAACCAGGAATTTTACTGTGCGCAAGACAAAGTTGCTCAAAGCCTATCTAGCCCATCTGTCTACAAACAGTGGTTTGAAAAATATTATTAAACAGAATTTTACCTAAAACTACTCCAAAAAAGGCACTCTGGAGACTGTGGTTTTTATTTTGACCGAGAGCACAATGTGTGGAGCTCTGCGCATCTCACACCCGCTCTGGGTGGGTACTGCCCAGTCCAAACTGCAGCTGTGCTTTACAAGTCCAGTTCAAGTTACCTCCACTTTGATTTCCCTTCTCTCACAAAGTCATTTCCTACATCCACACATTTAGCTTATCTTATTAGGAAGGAAAAACAACCTGTTAATCTAATTTGCTGTCCTCTCCAGCAGTTCAAAGGTGCTGCCTTAATGTATTTATACACCATTCACCAACTATTGTATAAACATGATAAACCACCTTAGGACTCTCAAGCTGAAAATCACTAAAATAATATGAAGTATCATGATAAGCCTAATGTTAGAAATGATTGGTCTGGCTGTGCAGACCAGTAGCATTGCTTTTCAGTAGTCCCAGGACACCGGAAAAATTCCCTAGCATGACTCTTACTCTCGTAAAAGACATAAGAATGCATGTATTTCATCTCAGAATGATTTTATTAATATTTGGAAGAAAGCAGAGCATCACTAATTGTTACTAAGTCTTTTATTTTATACTTATAATTCTTTCACTTCTTAATCCAATTTAGCTTTAATTATTATATCTGAAAATTTTTGAAACAATTCAAGTGACTGCATTAAGCAATAAACAGTGCAATAAACAGTTTAAATCAGTACAAACTTCTGCAACTTAGGCTCAAGGCAATAATAAGCAGAAAATTCCATTAACCTTATTCAAGAAACTTACTGTGGTGTCTCCTGTAATGTAATTATATTTTGTAATATTTTATACAGTTTCTTGCTTGTATTTTTTTTTTGCATTTTTACTTACATGAAATGTATGTAAAATTCACTTTTTACTGAGTCTTGAAAGATCAGTTTAAATCATTTGAAGAGCTTAAAAATGCATAAATCTTGATATAAGTTTTCAGTAGTAACATTACCTAAATGACCTCTACAGACAGACCTCCATCCCTGATGTACTTGATACTGGAACTTCCTAACATACCTACTGAACTGATCTAAAGTCACTGCATATTTTACACACCTCAGCAGTGCTACTGCTTGGTAAAGAGTTCATATCGCCTTTGGATATCACTCCGTGTTGTATCAGTTTGCTGTAGTTTAAATAACAAGTGAGATCACTTAGGAAGAATCTTAGTAACTCTTGGCAACAGGGACTTGCTGGGATTAGATACCTGCTGCTTTGCCTTCCATCTTAGCTACATTAATTCCCAAAACTTGAAATATATTTCTTGTCTTACAAAGATATAAAACAACTATATGACTGTATGAAATCATCCCTTGCATATTTGGTGTGTGCATTTGTCTTGACATTCATGTTAATGGCAGGCAGAGTCAGATCAAAACATCCCACACCTAAACAATTATGTTCAGCAAAAGTAACTTAGGTTTAAGAATTTTTCGATTCTAGTTTAATTCAATGAATCAAAATAGTTGTGCTGTATCAGGAATAACTAAACTATGCAAAAATAATTTCATGGCTGAAGTCACTTCCTCCTACAGGTCCTGAAGATTTTTCAGTAACTCATCTTCCCATAACAAAGATATTAAAGCAAGAGCTATTTTAATGAAGATGACTATGCTTATGGCATGATGAAGACACCATATCTTAAATACCAGGATCTTGATCTTACACAAATGCAGTTCTCGGAGTACCTGTGCTTTCACCAAAGAGTTCACCAATAGGAAATCCCCCATGCCATTTTCTATACAGAAAACTAGGCAGAGACTAAGATTAAATCAAGTCACCACCAAGGTAGCCTATTATCACTTAGTATTTCTAAATAAACAATTACTAACTTTGATTTTATCAAGAGCAAATAGCAAAGAGCAAAGAATTATACTGCCTTCTGGTATTATTTTCACTTCTGTAAAGGTCTGCAAGGAATCTGGCCATTTCTTGAGCTCTGGTCTACCCAGCAGTGCTAATGACACTGCAGTGAAAACTTTTAGAGCTGAATTCTCTGGGATATACACTGGGATAAAACTACATGGAGGCCAATGCCAGTGCAGGACATGGAATCCTCTGACAATAACATAAAATATAGAAAACAAAACAAAAAAACCCACACCTTACCATCATGGATTTCCTCTATGAACAGGTTCACTAAGAGATCTCTCTTCAGCATGTCATAGAATTAAGTGACCTTTTCTCTGAATAAAATTGTTAATGATGGTTTAATTGTGTATATATAGGAAGAATGGCACTAGCCGGTATGTGCAAAGAACTTGCTGCTATTTTTGTTAAAAACATGTTTCTTGGCTCACTAACGAAGAACTTGTGAAACAATTTAATCTATCTGGGATGCAAATGTTAGTTTATATTTTTCAAGACTGATTACTGAAGAACTTCTAAAGCAGTTTAATCTGTTCAGGGATGTTAAACAAATATGTCAACATTCATTTTGCATTTGTGTATTGCACAGTTAAAGTAGAAGAATGCTGGAAATAGATTTTAGTTTTCTCTGTTTGCTCAAGAACAAAAAAGTCAATATGCTTTGTATTTCACAGAAGAGGCAAACCCCTTCATAAGATGAATGCTTTTCAGATTGAAGTTTTCAGTAGCTTTACTGCACAGATTATGGTCTGGCGTTCTGCCATGGAGTGATATATAACCTTATAGCTCACTATTATGCAAATAACCATTTGGCTGGGAGATCTAAGTACTTAAGAGTTTCTCCGAGGACTATCACATATTTCAAACTTCTTACACCAAATTATATTTGACATTTAATTTGAACCCCACTTATCTTGAAAAATAATTAAAAAACTCTCTTGTGTAACATTACTAATAATACAAGTGTTACATTTTAATGCTTCCTTTTTATTTTCATATATGTATATACATACAGTATATTTAATTTCAATAGATGAGAAAGACTATTATATATGGACTAACAAAGGCATTCTAGGAAAGAATTGCTTTGTGCAAAAACAAAGATGGGAAACAGTGGCAAAAAATGTTAAGATTCATATGTGCATCTCCTATTAATTAATTCTTACAAAATAAGAGTGACAAGTACATATGCATTCAACCATGTAGTACAGGGAATTAATACTGGAGAATGGCATATGAAACATAATCAAGTTCAGAAGTTGGTAATTAATCTGGGAAAGGTCAATTCTAGAACGCACTCTTCCTTTCAGACCTCTTAAATTTAGCTAACAGGGTTAGCACTGCACTTCCAGAGGAGATCATTCAATCTTCATCCCAGCCCTACCAGGGATGCCTAATACCTCATCTGGCCTGCAGATATTTTATGCCAATGGCTCAGGCTCCCATTTCTGAAGTTCCTGTAACTGCACATTTGTACAGCAAACAATTTTTCAAAGGTGGAAAGCATGTCTTGTGTCTGCATTCACTTCAGAGCATCACAGCAGATCCAGAAAACTGTACAAACTGCACAGGTTGGCTGACATTCATGAGAGAGAAGTGAATTGGGAAGAGACTAGTAGCTCCGCATCTAAGAGCATGCACAGGCAGTGACAAAATTCATCACACACTGATCCTTTACACAGCTTTGGGTGTAGTAGTACTTTAAGTACTTCTATTATGGACTAACTGCAGATGCATGTCTTAAACATACATGCACGCACCCAAGGCTATGTAAGGGACCAATGTGCGACTGTTGAGGAACATAGCTGTGACTTGGTCTAGACACTGCAGTGGAATCTCTAACTAAGCTCCAAAGAACAAGGATAGAAGTTTGGATTTTTTCTTTTTCTTTTTCTTTCTAGGAATGTCACTGAGACACAAGCTGCTGTGCAGTCTTTGCCTTCCAAGGAAGGCAACTTTCTGCTATAACCAGACTATGAAAACCTGTTTGAGGCACAAGACAGGGTAACTCCAGAGCAAAAGAACCAAAACTAAAAAAAAAGAAAATTAATTAGCTTTCTAATCTTCAGAGCAATCAGATGGTCAACTGGATTGCTCATGACAGCACATAAAAACTTCCAAGCTGCCAACAATCACAAGTAGTTAGGAATAAGTAAATCCTTGTTTTTAGTAAGTTTTCACAACTTCCCTAGGCCAAGTCTCGAAGTACAAAACTACAGGGGGCTACGCTGTGTTTCAAGTTGAGTTAAAATGTGAGTTTAATTCACATGTTTAAATTTTTACATGTTTAAAAATTACATCCAGTGAACAACAAAGAATATACTGCTGTTTTAATGAACAAGTTCGAGAAATCACTGGGGGCGGGGGGAAGAAAGAGAGGAAAAAAAGAAAAAAAATGGGAAGCACACGCACACAAAAAAAAAAAAAAAAAAAAAAAACCAAAAAAAAACAACACACACACACAAGACCAAAGAGGGAAGGACGCAGTTAAGTGTTTGCCAGCTCTTAAGTGCTTCATCTTGGCTCTTGTCTCAAATACCCAAGCTTTCTACAATCCTGCATGCATTTGTTAGAGAGCACGAGAAGAGCCACCCAAAGGCCTTGAGCCTTGTGCACAGCAGCAAATCTCGGCTTGTTTATTGCTCCAAAGCCTTGCACAGCTTGCTCTGCACAGAACAAGAACACGCAGCTGAATAAAAGAGAAAAAATGAAATTCAAGATATATCTTACACTCTGACCAAAAATCAGTTTGGTGCTTGTGTTTTGAAAATCCTTATAAATAAGTCAAGGGTTTCACATAAGTTCAGTATTCAAGGATTCAATATTGTTAAAAATAGTCTATACCTGCAATATGAAAAAGAAAACGCTTTCGTTATTGAGCAGCCCAGGATTATACTCAGAAACTTAGGAGAAATTACTGTGATTACAGTCTATAAAATCAAGCACAAGACCTGGTTACCTTTAAAAACTATGATGCTGACAGTGACCAAGTTATGGCAACATTCACCCATTTATATTGGCCCTCGGGGCACTCGTTTTAGCTGATCTTCTGGTCTTGTGCTAAGCAGATCTTTGAAGACAATAAATCAGTGTATAGGTATTTTCTGTGTTAGTATTCAAATGCGGTTTAGTAAATAAGTATATTTGCTGACCTATCATATAATGCCATAAAATAATTTGTATAAGAAGGCAGATTTATAATTTATGTTTTCACATTAAAGAAGTGGGATTTGTCCTAGCTAGTAGGGTAACCTTAATTTGCCCACTGTAGGACAAACATCACTGCACAGGGATTGACCTGTCACATTCTGTATATAAATAAAAAGCATTTTCTACTATATACCAGCAGAAAAAAGCAGATTAAGCAAATGATGCAGTTCTGACATTAACTCAAAACACTCTATTGGATGATAATCCCATCATTAGAACTAAGCAAATAATTCACAGTGAATTATTTCATCCATAAATTTTCCTCTTATCCTGCTCAGACAAGGGCTGTGAGAAGACTGCAGTGAGTGTTAGTCTGATCACTATTCACTTGCACTTAGTTATTTTGAAAACTTTGGAATATTAGAAGAATTATTGTATTATTACCTATTTTTTATATTTGAGATGTGACTTGCAAGACAGTGTTAGTGGATCTGGTCATGCAGGGGATGAGCATAAACCATAGACTTTGGCTAAAGGACACGTATTTTCCATAATTCCTGAGGGTTGTTATTGGCTCTCTGTAGGCATTTTGCTATGGGACATTGCAAATCAACAGGGTCATTTCTCCAAATGCTTCATGTTGAAGGACCTTTAGGTGAGCCTAGAATTTATTCACTATGATCTGAGTGAGCACACTTCAAGTCACTGCCTATCTTTGTACAACTGTATCTGAGTGTGAAACACAACAAAATGAGAAAGAGAACAGCAGTCAAAAAAACACGAGGAAAGGTGCAGGGAAAGACTTTTAAGCAAAGCCAACAGCTCACATAGGGCTACTTGATGTTAATCACTAAAGCAGCCCCTCTGTCGGCACTCAGGAAAGGGGGAGGGATGCCCCCTTCCCTGCAGTTCTTGCTCCATGGGAGCAGGATGACTGATGGCAATTCCTGCCGGAGCCTGATCCTAATCGTTCCAATTCCTGAGCTCTCGGCAGGACACAGGAGGAGCCCAGCAGGGCCAACTGGGCAATATGTGCAGATACTCACTCTGTGGTTTTCCCAGTCCTCTTTATTGACAAACCCAAAATATTGTTACATGTGCAAAGAGCAAGCAACTTGGCCTCAAATGACAAAATTAAATATTTTACATGTGTCATGAGAATAGTATTTTTACAGTATTATTACTCCTTCATTATACTTTGTGATGGTATACCTCCTCATAAAATAACTCACGAGCAAAATTCAATGAGGTAAAGCACAAATAGTTCCTCCTGCCCTTAGTATTTAGAATTAAAAAGCTACTGCTTCAACCTTCAACAATGGCACATACATAAATGATGCATAAAACATTTAGCATTGTTGTTTTCAGGTTTATTACTACTTGCTAGCTCATTTATTCTCATGCTGATAATCTCGCCTGCAGCATCTTACTTTTGTTAGGTACTAAAGTGACTTGTGAAGCAACCATATTTGCGGCACTAAGTCAGCTGAATATCCACAGAACATGGAGCACTTCCAAAATCCAGCAAATAGTTCAAGTTATGCTTAAAACTGGTATATTTTAATTCTATGCTATGCACCATAGCAACACAGCAGAACAATAGCAAATGTTAGGCAGCCCTTCTTTTTATATTAATAAAGGCAGTATTCCCGGTAACAAAAGAAATTACAATAGAAAAATAGAAAAGCCATTAGGAAATTCATCCAAGGTTCAGAAAACTGTTTTTCTTCTCTAAACCAAGGAAACTTCCTTTGAAAAACCTGTTCAGATCTTTTTTAAGATCAGGTTTTAAAAGGTACTTAATCAACTAAGGATGTAGACAGACACAAAACCACACTTGTGAAGACCTTTCTGTACCCATCTGTACAGAAGTATAAACAGTCACCAAAAATGTTTGTGCCATCCCATAGTACTTATTTCACATGTTTTTTTGTGAAAATTACTGAGGAGCTCATGTATTGTAATAAAGACAGATATCTATTACCTGAGACAACATCATCTGGCAAGTCAAATAGTAACACAATAATTCCAGGAATTCTTCCCTCAAACTAGGGGGATTAAACAGTGGGGCAACTTGACAGTGAGTAAAGCTGCCATTTGAAACGCGAAACAGCTGACTAAAATCAGAGAATAGAGGCAAAATATAGGAAATAAAGCAGTAAGAAGCACGGAGTTTTGAAACTAAGGTGGAATACCCTCAAGCACCACCACTCGCTGGCTGAGTGACAGCCCCTACCGCAAAAAGGAGCCGAAGTGGGATGGACACCAACTTCAGTATGAGAAAAAAGTACACTGTGATGTTGAATAAGGATAAGTACATACTGAGCCACAGTAAGAGCAGAACAGTTTACCAGATGAAGGGAGGTTGCTATTCTCCTTAGCACACTGCTAATGAAGCTGCAGGCAGAATCCTGTGCCCAGTTCTGGGGTCCCCAGCTCCAGATGGACATGGAGGACTTGGACAGAACGCACCTGTGGAGGTTTCCATGATGACCACAGTCCACAGCACAACCCAGGGGCCTCGGCTGTGGTCTAACAGCAGTCTGCCACTGTGTGGAGCTTAGCTACAAGCACAGCAAATCCCAAATCCTCTCGGCAGGGGCATAAAATATAACAAGAGGCAACAGCTACAGCCTGTGAACTATTAGAAAGGGAGTGACTCAGCACAAGTGGCCCACTCGGAGCTTTTCATGAACTGACCTAGACAAAACCCACCAAAGACCTCAAGCAATATTAGCAAATAGTCCTGTTTCACAGTGGAAGTTGGAGTACCTGACTTTCAGAGATCCTCTCCAAATAACAATTTTATGAATTTATGGGATGTCTGGTACAACTTTAAAAATAAAAAGTCTATGGCAGTTGCATGCACAGAAGCATAAGACTACAGACAGCTTATAAAACCATGCTTAATATGACTTCAAAAAGAAGAAAATCAGGTGTTAAAGAAAGAATATAAAACAGAAGTCCAAATGTTTGAATAACTGGAAATGGTGATCACTACATGCAGTTCCTTCAAATCCAATCTGTAGAAAACAGAGATATGAACCACATGAAAGAAAAGATGAACAGATTTGCATTTCATGTCAGCTTCTCTCTGTCTCAATCATGCAAGGATAGATCAAGATAGTAATAGTCAAGAAAATAATTAGGAAGAGATAAATACTCAGGGATAAAACAGATAACATGTATTGATCTCACTCATCAATTTGGTAAGCAATACAGACAAGGTATGAATAAAATTGCATTAATGATTGCAAATTCTTGAACCATAGAACTAAAAGACTCTCCTTTGTACTAAGGATGAGTCAAACTGTCCACAGTTTTCTTTTTTTTTTTTTTTTTTTTTTTAAAGTATATCACTGTTCACATTCCCAAAGATCTAACAAAAACCATAAACCTGTCATGCACCTGGGGATGTAGCACGTATTACGTTGTTAACCAAGATATCCTTCTGTTATGAACTTAGATTGCTACAAGTACTTTTGCATATGAAAACAGAATTATTTAATATTTCTCTTTCCCACTTAAGGCGAAGATCATGAAGCTTTCTTTAAAAGATGTTACTTTCACAACTAGACAATTTATTTGGACAAGCAGTTAACTGAAAGCTACATATGTTTTTGTAATACCTCTTAACTAGCTGACACAGAACCAAGCCCCTTCTTGTTTGTGCATCCATTTCTTCCTAACAGCACCCTCTCTCCAGCCTGCAACACCTCACCTGACCCCAGATAGGTCTGCTCCTTCCCAAAATAATTTGCTTATTCCCTCATTTCTTTATTAAGCCCCTACAAGGTACTTTGGGGATGGGAGGTGAAGGCAGTGAAGGTTGCAGTCTGATGCAGGAGAAGAACATTTAAGTGTATTGTCTACAACTTACACACACTCTGCTCAATACTTGCTGGTTAAACAAGGTCTCTAGAAGCTAAGTGTGCAAATATATGATCATCTAGTATTTAAGTATTTTAATATCATTTGATCAGAACTAATATTAAGACTATCGACAATATGTTTATTTAAGCAACAGGATTTGAAAAAAATGATTTTCACTACAAACGATCCAAAAAATCATTACTTTTCAAAAGCTTGAGACTAACACATGCTGTATCCTTGTTTTCAGTGGAACAAACCATAAAGTCTGTATACTAAGTAAACCTGATCCAAAGATAAAATATTTATCAGTCATAGCATGGAGGAAAATTTTACGCTAAAACATATGTTCTTTTTCAGGCAACAGTTTTGAAACTGACTATTACTTGATTAAAAAAGCATCCCTTTTGACTTGCTCACATATTACACCACTCTCTACATTATGATATAAGTAGCAAAGGCCTTGATAAATGAATACGGTAATATTGAGATTTCAGCACCTTTCTTCACTCTCGCACAATAAGAACCTTAAGTCCCGCAGCTTTGTGATCCTCAGCAATATAAAGTTGCTTTCAAGTAGTGCATTAAGCAGTTTACTAATTCCTCATCAACCAGAGCAGCAACACAGAAAGTCTGAAGTCTCCTTTACGAGGTACAGCCACATGTGTCAATACTGTTCCTTCCACGCTCCAAAGGAATCACCTTCCAAACCATCAGGGTGACCCTGTCTCAGACCATGTTACGTGGCCCGCCAGCTGCGGGTGGCACAGCAAGCTCAACAGCTACAAGAATCACATTTCCAGGAGCTGCTAATGCCGTGGGCCTAATCTGTCACGTAGAGCATGCGCTAAAAACCCATCTGTCCATCTTTGTTTATCTTCAAGTTCTGGACCCAGCAAACTGTTGATCAAGCTTGAAATGTGTTTTTATCTGTTCAGAGTCAGTATCCTGATACACAGCTAGTAAGGAGTAATCTATTTGCCTCCTGTCATTAAGTGTCCTAAGACACTCGAACTTTCTCCGTGCAAATCGACACGTGCTTGATNCAAACTGTTGATCAAGCTTGAAATGTGTTTTTATCTGCTCAGAGTCAGTATCCTGATACACAGCTAAGTAGTAAGGAGTAATCTGTTTGCCTCCTGTCGTTAAGTGTCCTAAGACACTCAAACTTTCTCCGTGCAAATCGACATGTGCTTGATCAGAGGGGAGCATCAGCAGCAGCCTTATGAGAGCGAGTCTGGAAACCTGTGTGCTTGGTCGGGTTCAGATTCCACACGAGCAACTCAGTTTAATATGACTGTGTTTTTTAAAAAGCTGCACAGCAGCTGCTCTCTTTTCTCCTAATTGTTTTCTCCTTTTCTCTTCCATTCATACCAAGCCTACCTCATCTCACAGGATCAAAAACATCCGCAATTGCTGCAGTGACTTATTTCATCATGTTGCAATATACTCAAATATGTTTTGCTTCCATCAGTTTAACTCTTGCATACATACAGCACACCAAGGCATAAAGGCTTTTACAAAATGCACCAAAGCAGCAATAGCATTTCTCCTTCACTAAATCTATCTAACTCTTAAAATGTCTTTTGCAGACCCATATGAACATCTACTATGAGACAGAGTATGGTCCTCCTTTTTCAGTCAAAGCAGCAGAGTTTCAGTTCAGGAAAACAGCTGGCAGACCACCCTCAAACAAACGGAAAAACCTTGCAAAGCCATCAATGTTTTCACAGGGATATAAAATGAATAAGTAAATTTAAGGGCTTGATAAACCTCAAAGAATTTCTGCGATTTAAAGAGACTCCAATGCTAAGTTCACAGATTTCCAAGAGACTAACCACTTATTAACTATTTCTGTATAAGAATGAACTTGTAAATATTATGCATTCACAAATTCCTATAATAATTATCAATAAAAAGAGTTCCAAATTGTTTTTTTTGTTTGTTTGTTTTTGTCACATACTGAACAGGAGCCAATACATTTCCAAAAATAATATTAGAAAAGTAGTTGGTGCTTTCACAGTAAGGGAGCTTATGAGATGAAGTTAGCCATTTCTCCACAAAAACAACTAACCCTGAAACATTCAGGTTCACAGAAGAAAAAGAAAAAAAACTGTATTCTCAGTTTAAGTTTACTGAAGAGTTTTTATATTATCATTATCAGGAGCAAATGAGGCATTCCAAATTTGGGGAAAATTTTGGAACTAATAATCTGAAGTAGTGAAGTAACTCTAAAGTTTCTTTGGTCATCTATAGGCATATCAGTGTTGTTTTTGTTTGTTACAGGTTACAGCAGCACCATGGTCATGTCCAAAAATGAGCAAACTAACGACCAACAAAACCCAAAAGCTTTCCCCAGCCCACAGCCCCGCAGTCCTTATCTTCGGGTTCCTGCAAACGCAGCACCTTGGAGGCAGGGCCGCAGCTTTTGCATTTCAGCATACAGAGTCTTATTACCAAATTCTTGCCTCAAGAATGGTTACTTTCCTTGGCTTTCTCCCTTAAAGAAAATTCTGTGTGAACAAAGGCGATAACAGGTTTACTTAGCAACCGCTTTCTATATTGTGTGGGAGATGAGAATAGTGTCTCCATGTGAGAATTCCAGCATTTACATCCCTGTGGATGATGGATCAATGGTCATTAGGGGAGTGAGCTCAAGGCTGCCCTCACGGGCTTGCAGACCAAGTCAAGGACTGCTATGGAGCACAGAGCTGTCTACTGCCCAAATGCTTGGACCACACTGATGACAAGGGGAACGATGCCATCCGGCACCCCAACCACCGGGAAACTCCCTGCCAGCTGGATGCTCTCTAGGGCCATGGCAAGTCTGAGCAGACAGTGTCCAGTCAGGGAGATTTTTTTCTTAAGTCTTTAAAATTTCACTCTAGTAATTAAGGCGCAAACCTGATTTCATACCTGCATTTTATTATTCACAAGCACACTGTAATGAATGAACATTATAACAGCTGGAGATAAATATCTGCATCCCACTGCTCAAGCAGCACATACCATGCCTCCCTGCTTAATTAAGCATCTGCTTTATGCAAGAATTTCATCTGTGCTGACCCTATCCTCTCCAAATTCTACCTGTAATATTTCTTGTAAGAGAAAGTTTTGTGAAAAAAATGCCCTCAATATCCAACAAAATGTTTAGATAATCATAAATCCCGCTCTGAATTTTTGGTCCTTTCACTTCTGAATACAGCAGCTATGATTCCAGAACTGTTTCCTGTAAGTGATGAAAATCTTCATTACTTCATTAATATAAAGTAAAACCTTCATATTAATGAAAAATTGGGAAATAGCAGTCCCTTGGTAACGATACCTTTTCAACATATTAGGTAGACACTCGTATGCAGATCAATAGGACATCCAACACAACTAAATAAAATTTCTTATTACTCTACTTGTAGCATTGCAATAGCCATTTTCTATTATAAAATGAAAGGAAAAGCAAAAGATAATTTGAGCACCATATGGTCGTAGATACAAAACTTGACTACAACAGGGTGAGATACCTTATTTTGAAATCCTAGAAACAACAGTATCTAACCTTGAAGTCATCGATGGCATTTTAAGCAATACTTGCAACAGATTTAGGCACCTAACTTCTCCAGGAAGTCACAAGTCATCTTTTTTTTTCCTTGTCTCATCTATTGAAGCAAGCTTTTATTTTATACAGAGAAATAAAACAGTTAGTGGGTTAAAATTAAAGGAATTGTTTTTCACAGAAAGAGTGGACTTGAAGTCACTCCTTAACTTGCAAAATGAGCAAATTTGGGATATAAGGCTTCATCAGTAGAATACTGAAATAATAATTTTTAAAAATCATGGTAGAATATGGTTAAAAAAATTGATGGTTCTCAGATGGTACTCATCTTCTAGCAGCCTTGGAAAAAATTCACCTCAGATTATTTACCTTTGAGAGAGAATCTAATTATCTAAAAGAACTTTCTTATGGCAAGCAAAATATTGCAAGTAAACTTATGAAACTCAGCACTAGCAAAACTAAAGAAATTTGGATAATACCAAGAACAAGACATTTAGTTGTGTAGAGAACTTGACGTTACACGTCAGCACCTTTGCACTTGCATGGCCACAGAGCAAGAGGCTGGGGGGATCCAAGCTTGGGATTAAATGGTTTGAGTTCCCCACTTAAAAGCCTATGTAAGACTATCTGGACTGAAGTACCTGAGTTTGCTTAGAAGGCAGATCTAGCTGAAAAAAAATGAATAAAATGATAAAAATAAACAAGATGAAAAAAAGCTAGAAAAAGAATTATTTTAACTGAGGTGACAATTTTTATTTTTTATATGAAACTGGTTCTGCTTCAAAAGGTTACACACTAACCAGGAGGCTGATCAGTAACAATTTTTTTTTTTTTTTTACAGTGGTGGGAAAGTCTGGTCACACTGTGCTATTAAAGTATGCACTAAGATAGAAACCAAGGACAAATCTATGCTTTCTCCGTGTTGTTAACGAATGGCTAAAGACATTAGGTATTAAAGGAATCCTGAGGAAGTCTATTTATCTTTATCATCCTTGATAAGAAAAAAAGCTTTTTTTGTTAGTGGGGGATATCACCGTATGTAAACACAGTGCAATATGCTTCAAGTTATATGATTCACTATTCAATAGTTTCAAATGATTTACGGTGTAGAGAAACCTACCCTTACTCGTAGGAAACTAAAGACCTTGGATAGGAGGCAAGAAAAACGCTGACGTGCATCTAACGTCAGCTATTCCCAGAGAGTCTAAAGCAAAATCCCCATCTTGATTTCAGTATTAGCGTGGTATCCGATACTGGTAGTTTGTCAGGTACCTAAGTCATCCCTTGATGGGCATTCATACTGCCTTTCACCCTGAAAATCCCAGCTATTAAATAAATAACACAGCCACTGGCACTGCCAAAGGCACTGCAGCTGTTGGGAGAGTGAAAAACACCCAAACTTGATGTTTTCACATCATGATAAGTCATTACGATCCCATGCTTACCCTGCCCCCCACCTTTTTTTTTCCCCCTCTCCATTTCGATTAACATAAGAAAGTTTGGGGGAAAGAAGTTGCTACTGTGAGTTTTAACGAGGCCACAAGAAATAAGCAACTAACTCGGCTACCATCCACATTATCGGCTCGCTAAGCCAAGCCCTGTTAGGACGGAATTTGACCTATTTCCCTCAGGAAAATATTTAGCTGTAAGTCATAGTGCAACATCACCTAGGGACTAAAACTCTTAGTGAAACTGCAGCAAACACAGCTGGTTTGCCAGAGTGCGCTGCTACTGGTAAGAATAGTGCCTTATTTGAGGATCTTCCAAGACTTGAAAGAAAAAAAATCTTTAAAAACCTGAATTCAATATTTGCATCCGTGAAGAAAAACAATAGTTTGGCATTATTATAACCACTGCATTGTTCCATTTCTCTCAGAGATAAATACACTGTAGGCATATGAAGGGATAATAGGATATATAGTATTATAATAGGATAGTAGGAATATAATAACTAGGAATAACACCGAGTTCCTGAAGGAAATAATTACTTATCAATATTTTAAGTATTTTTCTCTGCTATGTCTAACATGGTTAATTCCTATTTGATAGAATTATTTCACAGATTTTTTTTTTTTTGACAGCTTTGTTTGTTTACTTGGATGAGGAATTTAAAGATTCTGACTGTGGACTAAGTTTAATCATTTTTTTTTCTGGGGTTTTGGCTATGATAAACATTTGCTACTAATTCTTTTAATGAAATTAAGTTTTTCATGAAAAAAATCAAGTTAGGAATTCTAAAACTGTGTAAATTCAATAAAAGAATTTGCAATTTCTTTTGCCTCTACTTACAATATACCTCATGGTCATCAAAAGAATTGGTACACTGAAGTGGTTCTCAACTACTCTCTTCCCATAATTTATTTTAGATGTTGGTGGCATTTAGGAACATCTCAATTTGTTAATTCATCATATAACTTAGTTTTAAAACTTCATAAGCAATTCACTATGATTGCTTTTTTGTAAGTTGTAGGCAGTAAATATTCACCAACACTTACATTCATATGATTTTTCCACATTCATTATGACTTCACAATCCATTATTTCCTGTTAGACTGCTCTTAATCTAACACATGAAGGAAAATGTGATATTTAGAACTTGGATTATTGAAACTCAAGTTATAACTTAGAAGTACTGCCCCAAAACAAAAGGGTTTATGAGCCACAGCTGTGTGAAATTTATCTGTGTAAATTATGGACAACTTATCACTTGGATGTTATGGTAACTGCATGAATAAGTTACTTTGCATGACCAGAATTGATGAATACTAAGCAACAAACACTCCAGAGCATTTCTGAGCAACTTCTTACTGCATTCCTGGAGTGTGCTGGGGAACAGAAACCCAAAGGTTGCATGAGCCAAACCATTAGAGAAGTGCAATAATCCTCTGAAAATGCACTCCTTCAAGTGCCATACTGTTTTCATAAAATGGCAATTAGTGTTGTGAAGGAAATGACTGCTCCCATGCATTTAATGGGGTTCAGTGCATTGCAGGAGACATCTCTTCAGGCAGTTGCCTCTGTGTCAAAACCCGCACAGCTATTTCAGAAACAGCCCTCTTACAATATTTGGACACACTGTCAGCATCATGTGTTACCACTCCTAACTTCACAAACTCAGACAGTATATGAGTATATGTCCTAGGACTGTACAGTAGAGCTTTTGCATGACTGAGCTGTTATCTTGATGATATTTAGTGGTAATTTAGGGAAAAAAATATAAGGACTAATCTTCAAGGTGTTTTCAAAATTTAATCAATTACCATTAGGTAAGTGAAACAGATATTGACAAAACTGAATAGTTAGCAGTATGCTAAGAGGTACCAATGATTTCCCCACAGATAGGAAGTACAGAGGACTGCACAACTAGTTACTGTGAAAACCAAGTGCATTTGCAGATTAACACCCAGCTGTTTTAGAGGGGACCTCTGGAAGGACATCAAATAAGTTCACTCTATAAGGATTTACAGAATGAAATGTTCTGCATATTCTGAACAGCAGATAGTAGAGGCTAAGTTGTTTTGACCACAACTTCATTACAATCAGTTCTGATGGCAGCTGCTGACATACCTAAATTCTTCTGGCACATCTATACCCCATATGAAATGACAGAAAAAAAAACATTAGATGAATCCAGGTTGAAATCTTTTAACAAACTATCATGCCCAATATATTAACTGTTAGCTATTAACACGAGAATTGCATTGTTG
Source organism: Crypturellus undulatus (assembly GCA_013389825.1). Taxonomy (NCBI): domain Eukaryota; kingdom Metazoa; phylum Chordata; class Aves; order Tinamiformes; family Tinamidae; genus Crypturellus; species Crypturellus undulatus. The sequence goes on along the minus strand of VWPW01006745.1, from coordinate 610,566 downwards.
TCATATAGTTTCAGGAGAACTGAAACTGTACAGCATGTTCATTGAGATTTGATTAAAAATATATTTCTAAATAACTTAAACCAGATTTATTATGTTGACACTATTGTTTTAGATTACAGTGTTATATGATAAAATACCAAGCAAGAATGCTAAAGGGGCCTCAGATGGATAAAGAAATGTTGATTCAACTAGATTGAGGGATGAACGTGGAAAGTTTTAGAAATTGCTGAATCCATTCTCCTGGGTGAGGCATCGTATATACTGATAATATATCCACCACTGAAATCTTCTTTCGCATTCATAGTTAGCACATTAGAGCATCTAAGTCATGGCTTTCTAAAGCACTTTTGATTTTATATTGAAAATTAAGGTTTTCTTACATTTTTGTTATGTGACAACAATTTTTGTTTTGATTCTATTCACCAGTCCAGTTTGACCAGGATAAAAAAAAATGATATATGTTACTATCAATACTCCAGAAAAGACTCTGCTATTATTGATACCAACTATCAGGGTAACCCACAAAGAATTAAAATAAGCAAAAATAATCAAGAGTTCTGGCTGTTTTTGTTTCCTAGGAGGTCAGTAGTCCTCGGATGATCTGCAAGACAGTGTGAAAAGTTATGAAGATCAAATACCTCATTATACTAACCAAGAAAATGATGTGCATCAACTTAACGGATATTGGACAAACACAGAGAAGTATTCAGTAGCTTGTGGTGCTCAGAATGCTCAGAAATAAACGAACAGAAAACTGAAAACCTAAGCAAGAATAATCTGTCCCAGCAAAAACAAAAGGCAGCATTTGTTTTGAACAGCTTGTACACTCCAGCACATCTACACAAACCACCCCACCAGAAAGGTATAGAAAAATTCAACAATATTTGCTCTCCAGAACAAAGTGATGTAAATGCTAGTAGTTGAATAATGCCTGCTTTTGTCACAGTTCTTCCAGTTCACAGATACTGCTACTAAAACTGAGTTTTTCCTCTGTTAGTATCTCTGGTAATATATTAATATTTATAGTTGAGGAACCAGCATGAAGCTAACAATTCTTTACAGTACACGGGACACCAACAATGCAGGAAAACAAATCTACTTTTCATGAGTAGTAGTTCATATACAAATCCATATTTTCAAGTAAGACTGCTCAAGCTGGATGGAAACATATTCATTGTGAACTCTTGCATAGCTTTTGAGAGGACTTAGTTACTTTCTTCCAGTCTTGAAAATACTGGAAATTTTTTCTGTCCGTGTGAACCAGTGTCGAGCGTAGAGGAAGGCAGACTTAAAGATCACCTACATGTTCATGGGAGCACATGAGATGTATGTGAGGGTGCTCAAGGAGCTGGCAGATGGCACTCTCAGGCTGCGTTGACAGGTCCTGGCACTCAGGAGGTTCCTGATATGCCTCTGGTCAGTGGGAAAAAAAGAATCAGCAATCGGGTAAAAAAAGGAAGACTGAAGTAATCACAGGCTTGTCACCAAGCAGGCCTGACCAATCTCATCACTTGCTAGGATGAAGCTACTAGCTCAGAGGACAAGGGGAAGGCAGAAAATTTAGTATAGCTGAACTCGAACAGGGCTTTTGACACACTGTCCCATAGTCTCCTCTTCACCAAATTCATCAGGGGAGGAACGGTTATTAACTATGTTAATAGTCTTTATTAATGATCTGCACTACAGGGCAGCACACACACTTGACAGCAAACTGGGAAAATATATCAACAGGCTGACAGCCAAGGCTACCATTCGAAGGGGCCAGGACCAGCTGGAAACATGGGATGACAGTGTAAGAACGATACTGACCTACTGAAACAAGTCAAGTAGAGGCCATCAGGATGGGCAGGATGACATACAAAGAGAGGCTGAGAGCACTGGGTAAGGGTCAACCTGAAGAGAAAAGGCTATGGGGAGACCGTACCGAGCAAGGAAGTAAGCATGGACAACATGACCTCCAGAGACCCCATCCCACCTAAATTGTTCTATGCTTCTGCAAGAGAACAGAATCTTAACAAAAGAAAACAAAAAAATCCTAAGAGAACTCACGCTACTCATCCTCCAACTTCTGCTTCTCCCCCTTCCCCTCCCCAGCATTGTAACGGCACACAAAGTTCTAGCTTAAGCTCAAAATGTATTTTATTATTAAATAAAACATCACTGTATGCAAATGTAATGAAAAGCTCATTATGACTTTCCCAGCTACCAGTGCAAACAGTGTACTTAGCCAAATGGTAATTGCATTGGTCTTCTTTCTACTCCAATACTGCTCTGAAACTTGTGTCCCTCAAATGAATAATTGCCTACAAAATAATTAAATGTTGCTGATATGGTCTACTCATCCCACTTGTACATAGAAACAGCAAAGTCTGTCTTCCCTGAAATCTATCTCCGTCATGTTGGATAAGCTTGCTGCCCATCACAGAGCTGGCATCGATCCCTACTCAATTACAGATGAACATAGCACCATATTAAAAGACAAATAAGGTTTAATTTTAATCACAAGCAGCCTGTAAGTCCATGTTCCATTATAGATTAAAAGAACCAATTATTTTTAAAAGTAAAGATTTAATGAAAGGACTTACTAATACATAGACACATTGCTCCCTCTGCATTCTAAGTCAGACTCTGCAGTAATGGTTGAAAGAGCTGCAAACAATCTAAGCGAAGCACGGGGATGCTTCTCAGAGACAAATATTATTTCTTCATATCACAAACAAATATACTTTCTTAAGAGGATTCCTTTGTAAAATTTCTGCTTCATAATGTAAAAATCACAATCCACGTGTATCTAGCAATTAATTCTGTAGCCAGAGTCCTATTATTACTAAGAGAAAGTAAATGTAAAATAATTGCATTGAAGTAGGCAAAGAAATTCTATACTGAAGGTACCTAATGCTGCTCAAACCACTTGATCTAGGTTTATAAAGTTAGTCAGAAGCTGAATTCTTATTTGAATGCCATGGGAGTTTGGACCCATCCAACTCTCAACCTAGACATTAGTTTTCCACCTGTAACCAGAGGAGTCGCTATGCACAATTACCTGGAGAATCTACATCATGAGAATCCTAATTTTCTTCCCATTCATCCCTTAGTTTTGGTTTCCAGTCTTCCTCGCTTACTGAGTTAAAATGATGTTCTTTAAAGTGTGAGTTAATAGAAATGTAGCTATAGAAGATGTCAATATTAGTTCTGAGAATGTGAAGAGATAACTATGTATTTTGAGAGAAACATCTACTCACTGGATAATAAGACAATGGAGTTCACTAGTGCCATGAATGCAATTCCACTTCAACACACTGTATTCCACAAGTCATATATACACACAGAAACAGCATTTCTCCCACTTAGCAAACCTACTTCATAAATAATGTCACACTTTTACTTAGGAAATTTCCTATACCGTTCCGTCATAAAAGCCCTAGTGTTTGCAAAAGAATCACTTCCATTTTTAATAAATTTAAACATACTTTTTACAGTCAGAATTAGAGCATTATTTACCAACTCTAGTGGTAGCTTATCAATCTTACAAGTACTATCAACACTAATAAAAATAATTAAGTCTTCCTCATCCATGAGGCACAGGCATTCTACCCCATCGATGACATTAAGAATACCAGGCGGAACACAATATAGGTCTGTAGAAAGAGAATCTTAGCAGTGCAAAAAAAAATGCAAGTTATTCTCAAATATTTTAAGCATTTCATTCCAAAAGAACACTAAGAATTCTGATAATTAACAAAAGAATTTGGAAATTTTTCCCATCTACTTATAGACAGTGCTTCTCAGCTTTGTATTCCTAAATCTCTTTTGCTTTCCCACCCTGACAATGGTCCCTGAAGAAAAAAAAAAAATCTCATATTGAACACTCACAAAATGAATATAGAAAATCAGCAGTTAGTGCTAGAACAGCAGACTGAAAACGATGACTCGGATGCAATGCAAAGCCGCTAAGGAAAGAAGCCAGTGCGTTCACGTCTCAGCTGGGAGCTACCCTGCCCCTCACGCACCCGCACCCACCCAGCCTACACAATTAGCAGAAACCCCTTATCTAGCAGCATGCATGGCTGCATGCAGTAGTGAGTCCGCACTGGAATCTTTTACTTCGGACGTGTCAACATAACACTATCCAATTCCAGAGAAAACCATTCAGTCTTCCAATAGAAGAATGCTTTCATAAAAAAGAACGTTTTCATGTTAGGAATTTTAAAAGACACACAAAGCTCAAGACTATTAAATCTCAGCACAGAAAACCTGTGAGAAAACAAGATCTGTACAGAAACTCCAGTGGGAGCACATCCCTAATTAGCAATAAATGAAAGAGTTGTTCTAAGTAAAATGTTTGACGAAAAAAGATTTAGAGCATACAAAGATACAGAGCGTTCTCAGTTCATCCAATATCAAGTCAAGATCTGGATTACTGGACAACCCCTGATTAAGATCAATACTATTATTTAATCCAAATAAGTTCTGATCACTTCATTTTGGAACCTTACTAATTAGTTGTTACCTGCTTTAAATGGTGTCTGCGACTTCCATAAACAGGAAACACGTGTACACTCAAGACAAATCAGGGACCCTACCAAGTACTTCCAAAACTGATGCACTCACTGTGCGTTCAAAACCTGTGCCCAGGACAACTGATAAGCCACAATGAAAATATCACCTGCTCTGTGTTTATCTGCAAGTGTTTCTTCCTGTGCTTTCATTTTCTTTCCAGAATCAAAGGATTTGCAAACATGTTTTAGCAAAGACGAAGCCCAAAAGTTGACCATGCCGTTTACTACATCCTTATATGTATTTCATTTCTGCAATCAACATATTCTCCAAAATCTATGCTTTAGAGAGCCTTATTAGACCATCAGGAAATACATCTTGATAGCTCCTACTGAGGATCTCTTACACTTCATGCTATCCTTCACAAGAGATGGTCAGTACTTTGCCAAGGCATTAGTCTTTCCTCCCTATCAGTATTTTCAGCAGAAACATGTCACATTGTATGACAATACTTATGATGAAACTTGAGGCAGGAATTTATGAGGACAAGTAGATGTCTTCATTCCAACTGTGTGACTAACAGCTTTGAGACCTTTATTAGTAATTATTGCAGTCCAAGAGAGTAATTAGGTGCTTGATTCTGCCATGGACTTTCATAAGGTGTTAGATACCGCATATTTACTTGATTTTTTGCCATTTATTATATGTATCTTTTTATATGCACAGTACTGTAATATGCAGAGATAGGCATATATGAATTTCCTTTTGGATAATAGCTAAAAAGGAAAACAGCGCAAAGTCTAAAATCCGTAATAAAAAATGGCTGTCTTGTATAAGCATCATTTTGAAATTAACTGAGTCATTTTGGCTGCATAATCATACTCCTGAAGCTATGCAATAAAATATAAATTTAACCAAACACATTTTTAGAACAGGCTTCAAGCTACTGCATGTACAATTTTGACCCAAATATCTAGTCATGAGTATAATATCAGACCTTTAATTATAATTTCTATTATAATTGTTCTATTGAAGAAAATGTAGCCAGTGCACTTACCTGCAATTATGCACACACAGTCTGTGGAAGGAGTAGATAAAGACTCTCCTGTGAACCGTCACTTGCTGAGCTAATTCACCCAACTGGTTTAATTTCTTTTGCCTTCAGTCTGTCATTATAGTGATTACATCTAAATGAAAAGACAAAAAAACCCACCAAAACTATAAAATCAGTATATTCTTTCTACACGTTCTTTTTTTATTGAACAATCAGGAAGGTAGTCACAGCAAATATGCTGCAAGAAAAATTAATCATCTCACCCACTTTCTTCATGATTGTATATACAAATTTCTTTCTTAACAGCTAAAATACATGGCCTTGCAGAGACCCACCACAATGCAAACCTGTTCTTCTGACACAGGGTCAACAGATTTCACTTCTAATCTATTATGGCTTATACGCTCGTAAAGAAAAAGCTTTTCTCAAAACTTCTGCAGAATCTCCCCATTGTTCTTCAAAAGTAAATACGCTCTTATAAGCCATAAATTACCAAATAATGTTTCTGTGACATTAAAAACTTAGCTAATACTCATATATATATACTCAAAGTACTACTGTGTTACATAAAGTATGTATCAGACAATATACATCTACTCATATAAGCTATTTCTATTGCCATGTAACATCCATACTGTAATGGAGCATCCGCTACAACCTCAACTACAACAACAGTGCAAAGCTTCAATACATCAATTTATACATCCAAATACGAATACTTGGATCCACCAAAGACATATCCATTCACATGACACCCTGCAACTGTAGGGAGAAGAATTCATCTTGAGAGAAATTTAGTCTCTTATAACATAGGAAGTAACATATAACATACTACAGCTTCATATACTGCCTAATTTTTTTAAAAAACATATGGAAATGATGAACTCGCATTTCTTATTGACAACTACTCCAGAAAAAAAAATAAATATAATATTTCTATCAGGTGACCCATGACCTTTTCTTCCCTCAGTGTAATCCATAATCCATAATTTATGTGCTTCCCTGGAAAGCAGAAGTTCAACTATCATGTTTTACAGTTAATTAATATTGCATGAATTTTCACATAATAAGTTAAAATATCCAATTCACCACAGCATAAAATAGTTAAAATCTACTTACAATAAATTCTGAGTTGCATGGTATTGTTTACTAAGAACATACTGTCAATTATTTTGAATATCAGCACTATTATAGAGCTTCACATGGAGCCCCAAAAGACTTAGTAAACTTCAGAAATGAACCAAAATGTTATTTTCATCTGCTAGGTGAAAGGTTGTTTTAAATATTCAACTAGAGACAATACTAGTAGAAAAATTCAATCCCAAACAAAAAACTCAAACATTTCTATTGCCATAGGAAATGAAATAAGCATGTAGATCGTCCCAAAGGAAACTACATAACATAATGAATGACAGACAGAATAAAGACTAAAGGACGTTTTAGAACATAAAAATCATCTATTTCAGAAGGATATTAGCAGTATAATGCCCACTATTAATTTCTGCAGCATTTCTGAGTGCTAAGCTCTGGACTTTGAAGTATCCTTTAACTTTCATGGGATGACAGACACCAAGTTGATGATTAGCACGTATCTTTGAGGCAGTAGTTATTTCAAGTAAACTTACAACACACTTCTTGGTCTACCAGTGAACCAGTTTCTTCAAGCAAAAATTGTTAATGTGTCAATTGTCAATAACTGATCAGATAAATAAACTATGATGTGAAAAAAACTAAAATGCAGTGAGAATAGCTCTTTAGCCTCTGTTCAATAGGCAAAACCGGTGCTGAATGAAACTGTCTTTTTCCATCATGTGACTACAAAGATACATAAAAAAAACACATAACTAGAGAATGGTTCCATTTTGTAACAGCAGCAGCAGCAGGCAAAAATGTAGACTTTCAATTATAGGGAGAAGAGATTGCTGCATATCTAGGGGTACCCAGAAATGAAACCGCACAGAAACACACTCGGTCTGCATCTTCTTAATTTTGCTGGAAAAGTACCAACTAATAACCTATTAAGAAACATAAAGCCTCCTTTGCAGGAAAGCAGAAGTTGTATCTAAATAAAACAGATATAGCCAGCAGCTGCAGAGGCAGAGAAACCTCCAAAATGTGAATAATTCTGAATGGTACAGAATCAACTTACATTTATAAAGAAAAGAGAGGGAAAACATGTGCTGGTAAGGCCTTCTATGACCAATGCAGGATCTATGGGATAAAAGAGCAGATTACCAAGACAGCTTGCCAGTGCCTCACATGAACCTAAGCATGGATGTCCGAGCATAAGCAGCCAGTTGACTACATCCCACATCATAAACCCTCCACCTCTTTTGGGCTTAGAGTTATCACAACTAAGAGCCCAGAAACTAATCCTGAAATAAGCTGGACAGTTCTGCTCATTTCTTCTTGTTCTTTCTTTTTGTTTGTTAGTTAAAAAGAAATGGTTAGGAGTTTATCTGAATTCACAAACTTTAACAGCCTCAAACTGGCATTAGAACTTTTTTTAGGGTATCATCAGAATTCACAAACTCCTCGTTCTCATCTTCTATTTCAGGGACAATTCCTTTAGCTATCAGACTATCAACTAACCAGGAACAGAAGCTCTCTTCACTTTTGATGCTTTCCCAATTCAACGAAAATATATGTAGATCCCCCGGGATACAAGCTCCCAGGGTAAACACATTTCTGGTACCTATAGAGCCTTGGCTTGAGAAGGAGGGCTTGGGAGGCTGTGGTCCACAGTCAAGGTGTAGTCAACAGCATCTGAAAAGAGGGAATACTTCCTTTTCTTCTAATAAAGAAAGGAAAGTAGGTGACTGCATTTAAGAGCCTGGGTCTCAAATGTGCAGCTTTGCCATCTGAAAGATGACAACTGTAGTTCAGCAATGAAATAGCACAGGAGAAAGAAAACTGCACATCTGCTCATGCTCAAGAGCTACTGTGCACCTCTAGGCAAGTCCCCATCAGTACAAAAGCTGTTTTCTATGCCAGGCATCAAGTATTTAAAAGGTGTTTACCACAAAGATGAGTTTTGTAACACTTCAGTTCTCAGATGAGAAATATTAATGTTTTCAATATTGAAAGGTGTCCTTTACCAGTGCGGCAACTTATTCGGTAGCGCAATACAAACAGGCAATGTGTTTAAAGATCAAAATTGGGGTCTCAAAGAAAAGCTTTAGATCAAAAAGAAGTGAGTTCAGAAAAGTCCTGCAGCTGTGGTATACAAGAAGCTAACTTTATCACCTTAACAGTCTTTTGAGAAGTATAATTCTGAAAATCCAAATATTATTTATATAGGAGATCATTTGGAACACAGCAGAGCTAATTCATCAGCATAGACTGAACAAAAACTACAGCCAGTCTAAGAAATTCAGCCTAAACATGGTCAGCTAGTGAGCTTCAGCAGCACTTAGAAATGACAAGCTGCAAATGAGACAAACCAATAGAAATTAAAGTTCCTAAGAAATGGCTTGTTTTTCCCAACTCAGTCCAGTAACAAGGAGGTGATTCAAATTATTCAGCAGATGGCTGAGATGTAAGAACAGCTTGGTAGAAGCAGGACAAGGCTAATTAGACCATCACATCTGCCCCTTTTTCTTCTTTATTTTAATTCCCAGATCATTCCTTCCTCCCACCTGTAGAGCTTATCCAGCCTCTCTGCGGTTAGAAAATCATCTTAGACCTCAGCAATGCTCTTTTACAGCACCATATAGCGCAAAAACTCCTGCAGAATTAGCAAGGGATTTCAGCGGAACAGCAAGGCAGCGCAGAGCCATTGCCCTCGCGGCAGGTGAGCTGCGCTTCCCAGGGCCGCTGCTCTTTAGCCATAGCCTCAACTGCTGAAAATTAAAACAACCGTATGAACCTTTATGCAGGTTGACAACTGGTTAACCTGGTTCTGAGTGAATTGTTTTTGTATGAACCATTTGTATGACCTGAATTATACACACGCAAATACATGAGGCAGGAGTGAAGCCTCTCTCTCTCTCACATATCTACTAACTCTAGACCCTACCTACAAGCACGCCACGGATACAGGGCCTTTGCAGTGCCACAAGGTAAGGAGAATGTCTTCATGGAAAAATACCTAAGTACTAGGCAAAGCTGCCTGTGTAAAGTAGGGGTAAAATCAACCTTCCTGTGTAGCTCCTACTCTCAAGGCCATAAGATTTTGCCAGTCCCAGGAGAATTTCTCCTCTGTTAGTGACGACGCTCTTGAATAGGAGGTACCCAGCAATCACCAAACCATGATCTCACTACTCCAGGAGGAAACTTCTATTCCTTGTCCATTTATGGCTTCAGACCATTTGGTCTTCAAGTGTCCACAACTATAGGGCGTTTGCACTGGAAACAGTTGATTACCAACACTCAAAAAGTGGCAAGGTCACATCAGAGAATAGGAAAATCCTTTTCCTTAAATAACCACACACAAAAACGGTAACTGCTATTTACATCAAACAATACGCCCTGACCCTGAGTTATAAGTTAGGTTCATATAAAATAAACAGCACTGGCTTGCTTTGGATTATTTGGTAAAAGCTACCAGAAAAATCCTTCATGCCTACCTGCTATTTGGTTCTTCATTTCACAAATACTTGATGGTGGTCATGCACATTAGAAATTACTTCTTGTCTAACCCCAAAGTATATATATACCCCAAAGACTACCTAATCATTTCTTCCTTTCCTCAAACATTTTCAAGACAAGGGTTGTTTTATGTCTAGAAGGATACCTAAGAGTGAGGGGAATACTTTCTATTTAAGTTCATTTAAAATGGGTGATGTTCCCAAGAACTGCCACCAACAACAGCTTAGCCTTGGAGAATATTCCAAGGTTATTGACCACTTTTTTTTTTTTTTTTTTTGGAAACCATTACAGCCATGTCCGTGCTGAGCTGATGGCAGATCTGCAGTGCTAAGCTAAGCATAGATTTTTCTCACTTTTTACATTTGCTAGCAGAAGCATTAGTGAGATCTTGTGGTTGTGAATTACAGGAGGTTCACAAAGTTTAGTGGAACTGCAGTTGAATTCACTTGAGACAATTTGTAGAATTTAGTTTCCAGTTTGAAGAGAAACATTTATGCCAGAAAGACACAAGCATGCTGCTAGGTACCTAGCACACCGACAGGAATTGAATCACCCTACCTTTACAACCAAGTAACTCAGAGCAGAAATCACAATTTAGTCTCTTCTATGTTCTGGGATGTTAGAGTCAGAAACAAATAAGATTTAAGTCTCAACGGTCAAGAATTTCAGATCTACCAGAATTACATAAGCTTTTATATAAAGCACTACATGAACACCAAAGTCATTTAAAGAGCTGAAAAATATTAGACCTAACATTAAGGGACCAAAGGCTATTTGCCAAGAGCTTCTAAATCTCCCCTGGGAACAGAAGATTGATGAAAGACCCAGACACAAGGTACCTGTTAAGTAATAACAGAATTTAAGAGACAAGCAGCAACCGAAAGTCCATATGTTGTTACAGGATTCAGAGCTTTCCCACCCTTGTTGCAAATAACAGGATTATGTCCAGGCCGTAGAAACGCAGATCCAGAGAAGCCTTGGCTTACGGCAAGAGAGAGCAAGTAGAGCACAAGCACCAGAAAACTGGGAATGAGAACTCCTGGCTTACAGAAAGCCAGGAGTGAAATGTGAATTTGCTGGTGCACAATGAAACAAGCTTTGCACGTGCGAAACACAAAGCAGAGTTAAAGTATAATGTATTAACTGATCATGGGAATGAACCATAAGCAGAGCTGTACTAACAGCTGATGAGTGTTTTGGGTTTTTTGTTTGTTCTGTTAAAAGGCTCTTGAAAGTGAGTACAGTGAAAGCACCCAGCGAGGCAGAACAGTAAACTGGAGGTACAGAAACCAGCCATATATTACCTACCCTAACACATGCTTCCATAAAGCTAGAACAAGGCAGAGAAAGCATCAGGATAATGGGAAACTCTCCAGGATTCTCTTGGCAGTCCTCACACTGCCACGCAAATAGCGAGCAGGAGCTCACGCTGCTCGGCATCATCCTCATCCTGCAGCTCAGGCTCACTCAGGGAAAAAAAACAGGACAAATATCTTCCTCCTCCATCAAGACGTTACTAACATCACTAGCATAAGTCTGAATCCTAAGAAGCATTTTTCTTCGCACCTCTTGAACAAAATCCTAGTTGGATTAAACACTACCGAATCCCTGCAGAACTCTAAGGGCAAGAGACAAGCAAAAGCTAGCACATGTGGTCCAATAAAATAGTCAAATTAATGTCTTAAATGAGACATGCAGTAATAGACTGTGACCATACTACTTTAAAGCTCTTCCACTAATCGTTCTGCAAAGCTTCAACCATATTTAGCACAAAGATTATTATTCATATTTAATATTTAAGATGCAATCACTCTTGGCCACTCAAGATACAATTTCACACATACTCTGAAAACATATAATTACCTGTGATCCCAATAGATCAAACATCTTTGGCTTATTTTGCATTAAAAATGAATCCAAGGAAGGGGAATGGTACTCCATACTAGCATGGCTACGTACTAGCATATTGTTTCTAGACGAGCAAACTGTGAAAACCATCATGTAAATGGAGTGAGTGTTACACAATATTGTTGTAAATATTCTTTTGGGAAAGGTACAGCCAGTACAATACAATAATGTGAAGCTGAGGGGTTTTAATCATACCATCTGGGATGTGGAACTAAGCAGGATGTTCCTATTAGTGTCTCTAGCAGTAATTGTTATTTTAATTGGCTGAAATAAACTCTTCCACCCTCAGGCCAGTGATAAAACTGTGTTGGTGTAGAGTGTCTTGCCCTTCAGGAAGGAGAAATGAAATGAAAAACTTGCCCTTTGAATGCATAAAATAAATATAATAGCACTGTTAAATTTTATCAAGGCTGAGGATAAAAACTAAGAACATAACAAACACACACAAAATTAAAGCAATTCACTAAGATGATTTCTCCCGGATACTAAGAGTTTATGGCATTATTCAGTTTTTCATCCAGCACTTGCCATGAAAGTTCATGGAGAAAGGATTCATGAAAAGACCCTGTAACACTCCAGCTTGTTCTGACAGCACGTCCATGTATTTGATAATTATTATTTGAAGAGGAACACATTTTTACCATTAAATGTAATCAATGGGATCCCAAAAAAACACTCAGTCTTGCAACATTCCATTTTTAAAAGAAAAACATATTACATTGCAACTTGTATTTGGATTGTTCTTTTAATAAAGAAGATTTTTTAATAAGTTACACATGGAGCATGAATATCTCTGCCTAACTTCCTCCCATCTTTTACTTACAATCATTTGACATAATTCAGTTTGCCACTTGGAAATACATTGCTTACTGAGAACTGTTTTGCCAAGTCCGATCGTAAAGCAGATGAAAATAATTCTGCCTTTCATTTTATGTATTCTACAACCTGACTCACAATCTTCTTGTTGGCAACTTCATTTGCAACATTTTTTGCATACTCTCAGGCTAAAACAATACCCTGATTTCGTTCCATGAGAGATGGCCTGAAGTGCCTCACCCTTTCATCCTGAAAACCTAAGCCTGCCTATGTAATAAGCTGCATATTCAACTAGGTGCCCGCCTTCATCAGAAAAACGTCCTTGAACACCAACAGTTCTGCTTTTGCTTAGACCCAGAATACATCATGATGCTTACCTTAATCCTACACCCAAATAAACAAATAGATAAAATAAAAATCCACATAATAGCTGTGCTCAGGTCTTCTTTAAAAGGCTAGAAACAGCTAGCAAGCCTACTGCTCACCTGTACAATATGCTATATATACATATATACACACACTATATATATATATATATATATATAAATGTGCTAGTTTTAACCATTTCTATTCAGAAATTCAGTTGGAGATGGTGTTGGAAGAGATCTCAGAGATAAGTAAACCAGTCTTTTGCCTAGCACATGCAGCCATTCAGCTGAGTCCCATCCCTCTGGAAGAGCTCATATCCCCATCCCGCACTTCCCTGCCAGCATCCTAACAGCTGGCTGTTAAGCTTTCCTCCTCTTGAAACTCGATCATCAGGCAATTGAAAAGTGTCCTCCTAATTAAAAGAATGCAAACCCATGAAAGGCGTGGATTTGGGCTGTTGTACTTTCCACTGAGAAGTTAGTGTCCTTGAGGCATGGAAACCCATTTCCTCTCCATTTGAATCACACTGTGTCCTAAGAAAGGAAACCTTTAGGGCAGAGTCTGCAGTATTGCCAGTCAGATACTGCAGAAGGCTCCCTCAGCAGCGCTGCTGCTGTGCAGCCTGTGCATGGATGGTCACCTCTTGTCTGCAGAACAGAGAGGCCTGGATTGCATAAGGTTGTTCTGGCACTGTGCTGTGGTGCCATGAAGATGCAGCCTTTCCAGCAGGGATAACCTATTCCAGATGTGATGCCACACTTCTGCAGCTGTCTTGCACCTGCCTGAAAAGCCAAGAAGGACCAAGGCAGTTAAGTTTGATTTTGGATTCCAGATTTCACTGGTTAACACACTGGAGAATACATTTATAACCGTTTTCAACTAAAACATAAATGCTGAGATATCTCTCCTCATCATTCATCCTTTCTTCTTGTGTAAAGCACACTGACTCCTGTAATTCCCCATACAGATTACAACAGACCTCAGAATGCAAACTGGCACATGGCAGTATTGCTCTCATTTTCCTACAAACTGAGAAATACATACTAAGACCAAAAGAAGGACAAACCACTTAAGTGATACAAATTTCAGAAGCAAATTGTAATCCCAGAAGGAAATTTCAGCAAGAGCTTTAAAAAAGCATTTATAATGGTCAATAATTAAAACTGAGTTTTTGTAAGGGTTTACAAACACAGTCAAATTTTACACCTTTGATTTCTTATTAAAGCAGCAACTGCCTTTGTAGCAATCAGCTCACCATTTCAGATATTCACTAACATTTTACTTCCAACTTACAGCTGCAGAGGTCAGGCGCGTGCAGCATGCACAACTTCTCCTGAACAAAAATATCAAGGTCAACAACAGAGTCTTAGAAATTTCCAGAGTGCCTTGGCTTCTATGTACTGGGAACTCTTTCAGCTTTCCAGACTTCAGGTATTCTCCTTTTCTAAAGCACAACTACTTGGGTCCTGTGTAAATGTTATCATGTTGCAATTGCTTTGAGGTAGAAAACAGCTGACATACATTTATCTTGGGTATGAACAAACATGCACGATGGAAAGGGAATACCACATCAAATATTTTCATTCTTAAAGATGAGAGACAAGTTCAGTGTTCTGCCTGTTCCCATATCTAAAGGAAAATTTCCACTAACATCTATATTTAACTCTGTTCTGGCTTGCTATCTTTATAAAGATGGTGTTAAAACACTGAGGCGAAGGATGCTGGTTAACCCTGAAGAGAGTGAGTTGACAGACTTACCTGTTGAGAGGGAAAGCTTTTGCTGCAGGTGATTGTAGCCATGCAAGGTCTCCTGCAGACTGAATCCTCCTGAAGGACTTCAGTGCTGCCTGCTGCTTTATTTGATATCTTCACCTCCCAGTGCTTAATAACCTATTTTTAGGGATCTGTAAAGAAAAGAAAAAGTTATTTTTAAAAAAAGATGAAAAGACTTCTGTAATGTCACCTTGCTCCTGATGGTACTTGCCATATTTTAAGGTATAGGATAGACCAACTGTACTTATGCAACTAACAAAATGGCAAAGATTTCATCCTATGCTGAAACATAGCTCTTGTGATCTAGGAAATAACAGTGGTAGCTTATCTTCCAAATAATTCAACTTAAATTTTAGTTGGATTTTAGTGGAAGGAATGTCTTAAATGACATTCCAATCAATGTCTCAAAAGATTTTCATAACCCGAGTTATTTTCTGGCTTTATAATGCAACAGCAGTTACCATTTAAAATTTCCAAGTTGGACAGATTCTTAGCAAGGGCAGTGCCCCAACTTATGCCTGTCTCCTAGGGTTAACGGCCTTGACACAAGCATTTGGGTCCAGGTTTCTGGCCCAGCAGATACATCTGTCTGATTCTTAGTGAAGAGTTTTTTATCGCTTGGGTTCTCGGTAGTTTTCTCAACTTGTTTGAGTCTCAAGGTGGCATTTGCTTTTTCTGCCAAGTATTTGCAATGGTTTTACAATCAGGCAATAGTCATTTAAGTCATTTTAGTTTAGCTTTACTTTACAGTGATGACACAGTGATTCAGTCTAGAGTGAATGAGCTACGGCCCTTGCAAAACTGTCCTGTGGAAGCGTAGAGAGACAAGGAGGTACCAGAAGACCCAGGACGTAAACACAAATCAGGATGATCAATCAGTGGCTTGTCCAAGAGTAGTATGTTGCATTATTCAGATAAAATCAGTTTTAGAGATAAAAAAAATAAAAAAATAAAAAAAGGAACAGAAAGCCTGAACAGTAGAACCAACATACAGAACAAATACTTTAGCACATTACATATAACAAACCTAATATGACCCTAAGACTGAGGAGGAGGAAAAAACTATTAGCAGCACAGAGCTCCCCAAAGAGAGAACTAAACCTCTGCCACCAGCATCACTCTTCTCCCAACATGCTGCAGCCATCCAGAGCCCCTTCCTCCCCACCGCTGCCTGCGCCAAGCTGGACCCCTACCCCGGACCGGTGAGCACCACACTGAATAGCAGGACACAGATACTAAGGGCTGTCTGTAAGCCTTTTCAAGCATATTACTGAGGTTTTTCTATTTTAATATAGACTGGAAATACTTATTATTGTAAAGAGACTAACAGTCTAATAGTCTGGGCTATTACAACTGTTAAAACTTCAATTAGACCAACACCAAAAGCTGGGCTTGGCCTCTGAGGCATGTCCCCCGTTCTGCCCATAAGCGGCTCAGTGCAACCACTTGTCCCATCCAGTGACGTGGCTGATGACTCAAGGGAAATGCTTTTCAAATCTGTGTGTAATCTGGGCAATTTTTCACTTTAATGGCACTTCAGGCATTCATTGTAATCATATTAAACAGAAATAATCGCTAATTGTCTGACACATGCCATTAGCTTTACTCAGGTCATTGAAGATGTTCCTGAAAGTATAACAAAATGGTCAGAAAGCTTCCGATTACAAATACACAAAGGCTTTTTTGTATACTGATTAATAATTACAGAACACATCATATTTTGGAACCGCAAAATGTTAAAAAAAAAAAAAAAAAAGTGAACTTGCTTTAAGCCTGATGGACTTAGTTACGTTCAGGTCACTGCAGGCTGTGGGTGGAAACTGTCTCAAGGGAGATGCAAACTGAAATGCCTATAGGTCTGTATCTGCCAGTACTTGTCATGGCCAAGATACCTTTTCAGCAGCTCATGACAACAACTTGGTCTTGATCGTGCCCTCAAAGTTGTTTTTATGCTGAACTGTTTTCCCTGGAATCAGGTATCTGGAAAGTTTACTCCCAATCCCTTACAACACTGTAAGTGATTTGCAAATGAAGAACTGTAAGCAACCACCTATACTGAACAAAATCTTGCTAAAAGGTGGCCACGATATTATTTATTTATATCATAGAGAGTATACAATCAGAACAGCTAACTGGAATTGGATATCTCATACACAGCACAATGAAATGACAGTAGCAGTGCGATCATTTTGATCAAATATATGTCAGAAAAAAAGGGTAAAAACTGGAGGAATTACAGGGATTTTAAGGAGAGAAATAAACACAAATGGGAATTATAAGAATAAATGTACAGATAGAAACAACTGTATTCTACGTAAACAGTAAAAACGAGTGTTTTTAATAATGATAAAAAGTAAAGACCATCAAAGAAGAATACCAATGAGACCACTTCAGGTATAAACAAAACGATGACTTTTTAAAAGCCTTGATGTTATCATGAAACAAAAAGAATATGCAGACAATAAAGGGCAAGTTGCACAAGCAGAGTTAAAAACTTTCTTTAAAATATTCTTCCCTCTGAGAGGGAGCCAAGAGAGATTGCTTAATGCATTTTATCTTTTAGACATGTTTTGGTTATCTGTTTTCTAAGACAGCATTCACAGAAGTCAGCAGGCACATTTGCTAGGTTTCATTGAATACTAAAGAAAACCCTTAGCTCAGATCCCGTAACGTGACCTGACTTTCTATGGGAACTCCTCTGATTTAGCAGGATACACAGAGCAAATGAAATGGCAAAATAAATGCTTCCGAAATGCAACCCTTTGAAAACAATCTCCTCTTCCCCGTTTTTTTTTTTTTTTTTTTTAATTACCCCCCCCACGCCCCCCCCCCCCCCCAAAAGTCCAAATTTATCCTATCCTCCCATTTTGAAACAATTTTTCATAAAATAGCTCTCCCAATAAAACCACGGGAATTTATGCAAGTTACCTGGGCCACCTCTTGGTTCATTTTCTAATCAGTGTGAAGCCACCCTTTTTCATCTGGAGCAGCTTTGGCGGATGGACAACGGCGCCAAGTGGAAACATTAGGATCAGACCTAACTGATTAATAACACTATGGAAAAGCTACATTTTTTGTGATAGACCACATAAATCTCTCTGCTATAAGATGTCAGCTCTCCAGCCTGTGTCCTTGGTATAGTTTTTTTCCATTGTTTTTGTCCTTTTCCTCCCTTGAATTCCTCAAAAGTTTCTCAAAGGAATACACAAATAACAGAAGAGAAAACACAATTCGTTATTATCAGGTTTTATGGTAGAGAGGGATAGAAAAGAGAAATAGGAATTATGGTGGGAAGAACAGCTGTATTCTCTGTGACAAATAAGAGCAACCTGGACTGAAAGTTGATGAGAAGTGAAGCTTCTGAACGTGTTTTAAATATTGTTTGCTAAATGTAGAAACATCAAAGAACTTGAAAAATATTCCTGGGAAACGCCTACGTGTTAACATGGTGGCACTGATGCTTTCACCTGGGCCACCTGAAGCATGATGGAAAACAAATACTCCTATTCCTTGGGATGGGGCACAACTCAAGTCATCACAGCAATAAATACATCTGAAGCTACAGGGAAGATTTAATTGGGATGAAGCTTTTCAGCACACAACAAAACACCCTCCCTGGCTCTGGTCACAAGTAGGCAGTCTCCAGTTAACTCTTTTCTCATTTGCCTTTCTCAGTTCCTGGCTTGCAGACTAACAAAATACTGTACGTGCATACAACTCAGTATGCACACTTAATTAATTATGCTTGTGTTTTTAATTAAAAAAACTACACTTTTTAAGTTTCTGGTGAAAAAGAAAATAAATATTTTGTCTGACAAATATTTCAATTTGTCCCTAAACCAAATTCTTGAACCTGTTTAGTTTGGATGACCAGCTCAACAAAACTAATTTTTGAATTCTACTTCATCTGATGCACATCCTAAGGTAGTCTCTATCTGGCAGACAACTTAGGCACATGCTCAACTGTCTGAAGCTCCACTGCAGCTGAAACTGCACATCCTTAGCAACTGATAGCAGGTGGGCAGACTCAAGATTCAGGGGAAAAAAAAAAAAAGAAAAAAAAAAAAAGAAAAAAGTTTCTGCAGTCAACTGGCACACTCCAAATACTCTATTAGCCTCAAGTTATGAAACACTAATATCAACTAAATTGTACCAGAATTACTCTACAATTTTCTCTCACCCCATTTGTAAACAAGACCTACCCTTTTTTCATTGAAGCAAGAACCACAGTAATATGTGCATGTAGAATGTTAGTTTCCTGAATCTATATTAAATTAAATATTGACTTACCAAGCACTGTGCCATTTATTATTTACTGTACTCAATCTCTAGGATTTATTAAAAAAATTGATAAGATCCGCTTGTGATAAAATCCCTACAGGTGAGCTCTCTAACCAAGCCCATTATGAAATCAGCAAACCTATGGTTACTACAATAAAATGACAGTATTCCATTTTAGCAGCTGGTGATATTTTAAATGGATGCTTTGAGACAGTTCCTTGAAAGGAACCAGCTGCAGTTTCATAAAAAAATTAAGATTGCTTTTATTCTGTTATTTGCCAGACCTTTCTGTTCTCTTCTGCCCTTTTCTACAACCTGAATTCTCATTTTATTAGAATGAATTTTAAGTATATTTCAATACCTTGCCTTCTCCCTCATATATCTTCTCTTTTAAAACAACTTTTAATATATACAATGTACTACTTGGACTGTTATAGAACAAGTTGTAAATAACTGAAAACACTTAGTGAGAAGACCACTTATGGAAGACAAAGAGGGCTTTCATCTACCCTTTGCATTGTTTTTACCTGGAAAATTCCATTTCATTGAATGGTGATAAACTCAGTGCAGGCCTGAGTTGATAGACACTTTATTATGCCTGCAACTCTGGATATGGTGCTCAGCTCTGTAGAAGTTTCATGCCCAATTTTATACTGGCTTAGGTATTTTGAGGTAGAAATTCTAATTTAGTAAGTGCATTGCATTTCCCACACACAATGTCTTTGATCCAAGCTCCCCATTAAACCCTAAACAGTTCTTATTAAAAGAATGATCAAAAGCATTCTCAGGACTGTGAATGCAAAATAAATTATTTTGCCATATCAGCAGGGGAATAAGAGGTACAGCATGATTCCATCAAGCATACTTTTCTGCAGCTAATAGATATTCAAAGAATTAGGGGGAAAATGTGCTGCACAGCTCATCTCCCCCGCGAGCAACCCGCGTCTGCCTGAAACTGCCTCCAAATACACATGTGCTTCACCTCCTTCTCATCCCTGCAGCAGGGCAATGACTTCCTGAATACAGGAGAAAAATTAAAGCCTCCAAGGTTAATTGGTCACATCCTTACTTTTGAAAAAGGCAGCTAGTTTGGAAAAAGCAAAGCACCTTTCACAAAACTTAACTACCAAGCAGGTTCTGAGCAGGGAGGGCTTCTATCACCCTTAAACCAAACAAGTAGCGTGTATGCAGGCTGCACGTGCACGCCGGGAAAGATCCTAGGGGAGCAGCATTTTAATTCCTTTCGTTATTAGAGCACCTCTCAAATGTCAGCGGCTGCCGCCGCGGCCCGTAATTGTTGACGGGAACAAAGGGACTCTCCTTCCCGAGCGGGTTCTCGTTAGAGCAAAGATCCGTAGTGAAATCACCGGCCAAGATGCGGGAGCATTTTATTAGAAGAAAGCATATGTCAAAGAGCCTGAGAAGAAGAGAGTTCATCATTAAATGAAAAGGTCCCTTCCTGAGCTGCCGCTTCGCTCCTGGAAAAAGCTGCTCTGAAGAACTTTGTTTGCTCGAGTATAAAAACTTTGCTCAAGCTTTGCAGAGATCTAGATGAAAGCAAACAGCATGAGAAGCCAAGTTTATGATTTTTCATTATGTTTGGATACACTATTAATAAAGATTTCTCCACAGTAAACCGTCGGCAACACCATATCTATCAATAGCAGCTCTGAGACATTAATGCTATCACCAATAAAACAGTGCTCATATTCTTACACCTGCATATAAAGAGCTTATGGGCTTTTATTTGATAATGAGTTACTGAGTGTAGAGCTACCAAAAATTTCCTCCATAGTACCCTACTCTAAGGGGTTTGGTGGTTATTTTTGTTTATTTCTTATCTTTTTAAATCAGCTCGTATGGGAGTAGAAATCGGGGCTCACCTGCATGCACGAATCCCCCTTAAATGTTAATTCTAACTCCCTATATGAAGTGCACTAGATCAAATATTCGAATTTTAAGAACCACTTGGTTCATTTCAGCTATATTTTGCTTAGCTTAATATCATTTACCATGTTAACAACTTATAAGGAGTATATGAGGTACAGAGCTAGGCTTGATGTTTGTACCAACACAAAAATCTTGTTTCTTTTTTTCAAGCGTAAGAAAAAAACAGATAAGAAAAACAACCAAGTCTCCTTAAAAATGTAAATTCTCTTTTTAACCTCGGTAATCTTATTTGAAATTCTTCACAGGACTTATATTCTTTTCAAGCAATGAAGACTTTTATAAGAATCAATTAAACATTGGTTATGCCTTTAGAAACCACCTAAAGTAATGCTGAAGCAGCATCAGGGGATGGACACAACTCAGATCTTGTTTGCAAAGAATGGAAGCATCCGTAAGGACTCTAAACGCAATAGGCTACTCAAAACACAGCTGAACCCTCAATGAATTTATTTTCTTTTTCCACTTGTTTATTGGACAAGCAGTTTTCCTCAAGAATCTTTTTCTGAACGCTTCCGAAGCTACAGGCTACCTGACATCTCTCTAGGCCAAATCCACAGGTGGGGAAGTCACATGCTGATATGGTGCTGCCATGTTCTCTCTTTTATCCCACTCTACTTGAAATGGCATTTTAGACAGTCTGTGAACTTGTGTAAGGAAATTTCATATTAATAATTAAGGTACAAAGCAAATCTTTTGAAAATTAAATGTTATGTGGCATTTGGAAAAAAAAAAAATACCTTTATAATTTTTGTGAAAAAGGATGATACTCTGAAGCACATGTAAAACCCAACAGACATGTTTCTTATATTACAAAAACAACAATTTATATCTATATATTAAAATAGACATCTGAGACACAACAGTATATTGTGCTTACTTCTCCAAGTCTCACTTTTTGCTTTGGTTTTGTGGAAGCGGGAGGTCCTTGATAGATTTGTACTGGAAATGAACAATATAAGCTCTGAGCTTAATAAGAAGTTATGATATACCATGTATTCAAAGTCTTTTAAACATATTTCCTGTTAATAGGAGCTGTTTCTGCCACATGTATACTGATCAATGAGCAGTTAGGAAGAAGGATTAGGCTGGAAGCAATTCGCTTAATTTTTCCTCATTTCATTCATTTTAAGTGCCACTTTGACTGAAAGTAAAAATATTATAACTTGAAATAGTGGCAATTAGAATCCATTAGTACCTCGATGATCTGCGTTGGCATTAAATAGCCCAGACCAGGTTTGTCCTTCCAAAATGAAGGCTTCACCTCTCAGACTGCTTCATTTGGAAATGGATCTTTCTCGCCGTTCTGAGTGCAGTGATCAATCCAATCAATTTCTGAGACCCTTAAGGCAACATTCATATACTCTTAAAATTAGTAGTTAAGAATAAAGACAGACAAGGATACATTGTTCTTTAGTTGTCTTATACTAATACAGGATGGCAAAAAAATAAGCTTTAAAAATGTTTCCCTAAAGAATTAATTTCATTTAAGAAATAAAGGAAAACTTACTCAACACTAAAATGCCAAAGATGAAATACAATGTCAACAACTTCTAAGCTTTCCTCTAATTTTGTCTGTAACTGCACAAACCTCTATCTAAGCCCAGACTTAAAACATTGTATATTCCAAAAGAATATATATCAAACACACAGTACAGCTGTACGCATTAAGAGTAACACCTCCATCCTGTTGGACAGCTATGACAACACAGCATCTTTGACATGAAAGATTTCATGATCTTTATCTTGGGAATTTCCTTTTGTATCTGGTCTTTGTAAGGATCATGATCTACAGTTTGAGAGACCACCAGTGTTTTATGCCACATATCCTGACATAATTAGCATGAAGACAACAAAATAATCATATATAGTTTTAGAAAGCCTCATAGTCACTAAAAGATAAATCTCCCCCAAAACTGAGTCAACTGAGTTAGACTAAACAGAAAAGGATTTTTCCAACAGGAACTTCATACAAACTCTGTAATTACCATGTCTTCCATTGCTCGCATCTCAAGAAATGAGAGGATTTTGAGAAACAAGTAGAATGCAGACCGGAACACCTCAGTTAACACTTCCCAAGCCAACAGAAGATATTTTTACTGCTTCTGTTACTTTTAAGTTTCTCAGAGTAGTTAAGTCATGACAGAAAAAAATACCTTAATGTGTTATGAAGCTTCAAAATCAAGGTCATTTATTTATATTGTTTTCTGAGTGAGGAGGGAAAAACCCCTCTCATGACTCTGTGTGCAGTATACCTCAGTACTTTCTAGCACTTGGAACTTAGTTACCTTGGTTAAAGTATTGTAAGCAACAAACCCAAGCAGGCTGATAATGAATGGCTCACAAGAAAATAAATAAAAATAGGAGCAAACAACGTAGATGAAAGTTATCAGGTCTAGGACACCTAAAAGATAGCTGAGTGTCTCCATAGCTACCCATACCAGTATGCACTTGGTAACTATTCAGAGAGACACTCTGCCCCCAGTCAAATAGAACAGCTGGGTATAAGTAATCGCAAAAAACATTAAAATGATGTTTTAGAAAAATGATCGTAATAAAAACTCTAAGTAGCTGGTAGAAAACACTGCTTAGCAAGAAGGGAAAGGAAAACTCCAGAAAGGCTGGGAAAAAGCACTGCCATTTGGGATGACTCAAGAGTTCAAGGTGTTCAGGATGTGTATGGACTTCTGTTCCACATCACATTTCCAAGAGAATTTTCCTGAAATTCAACAAAAGTCTGCTTCAAATGACAACTACATGCAGCAAAATTACAACCTACAACAACACTACCTTAGCTAGCCACCTAGGCAGGCCCTTACTCAAGCACACAGACCCTTGGAGGGGAGCAGGGTCTTTGAGCATGAGCCTGGTCACCACAGGTGAGGCTAGAGGGCCCAAGAGCAGCTCTCAGCCACTACCTGTGAACCCGGCAGCCTCGGCCTGGACATCACAGCTGCGCCAGCCACCCCAAGAGATCAACACGGGCAGTGTCCTCCCTGCCACATGCGTTCAAAGCCCATGACAAAACCCAAAAGCAGCCCCTGGCAGCGGCTGTGCCTGAGGCAGATGCTGCCATGAGCTGAGGGTGCTGCACCAAGCCAGCTGGAGACAAATCCAGAAGAGACCATGATGGTGATCCCCTTGACCTACCAACCAAAGGATGCAAGTGCCACCCCGGCCCAGGCTTCCCACACAGAGGCTTTCCGAGCAGGCCCATCACTGCTGCGGGTCACAGAGGCGACGACTGCGACAGACCGCTGTCCTCACCACTCTTCTTCCCAAAGCCGTCTACAAATCAACATGTTTCTGGTTTTCAGAAATTCTTTAGATACTCATCAATTCGTTCCTTCGAATTCAAGTCAACCATTAACGCCCCCGTGGACAGCTCCTCACCCATCTTCCAGCTCTCCTTCTATCACCATCGTGTTTTAAGGAATACAAGGCTTCTGGGTTGGATACCTTGCAAAGTTCTTTTCTCTCCTGAAGTTACAAGTTCTGTCTTTATTTTTGTCCTTGAATATAAGTTTTACTCTTCTAGATAACACACGGTAGGAAAAACTTTTAAGAAGAATTGGTACGCTAACAAAAATGAAGAAAAATACCTACCTTGAAGTTACATAGTTAGAGAATGAAAACTATTTTTCAACACCAATTTAACCTAAAGCCAAAGCGTAAATTTGTTTTATATTCCAATAATCATTGAATGCATCTATCAATAGTTTCCAAATGTCTCTCAAAATCAACATTAGAGTTAGTTCAATGTGGGATTTTTCAGTCTGTCAAACTGAATCAGAAACTATACCTCTCCCCACATCACTGATTTCAGACTCAAGAACTGTATTTTATTTTCAAACATTTAACCTTTCATTTCTTTCAAATCACTTTTAATTTAATTCTTAAATGTAATGCATCTTTTCTGAATACCTCATCTTGAAAATATCAAAGCAAAATGCTTCGACATTTTCTAAAGAAAACAGTTCATTTAGAATGTGATTAAGCAAATCCCACTAAGATCTGAATATTTCCTTGGACAGACTCCGCTCTTAACTACACTTATTAGTAGCTGTCAAAGGGACTGAGTTTTTCATTATCAGGCTAAGGACATAGCCAGCGCTCTTCCGTTTATTACTCCTCGAGCCTATTCCTATAGAAAGGCCAGTATATCTCCCAGATGGTGAATAATAAGAGGCACAGAGTTAATTATGGGCACAGGATCAGGCATCTCTGTTTTCCTGTCAATCTCCTAATGAACGCAACTTCTCTGCCTCCCTGACAATGAGCTGGAAGCTGACCAAGCTCAGAGCCTTGGACTGATTATTTCGCTGAAGTTTAGGGGAGTCTCTCAAAGTTATAATTATTAGTGCTGAGATAATAAGGAGAAAAAAAGTAAAGGTCTTTTTGCTGCAGAAGTAGAAAGAGGGTGAAGGGATAAGGTAAGCCTACAGAAGCAAAATGTGACAAGCAACACAAGTGAAAAAAAGAAGCAGGGAAGCAGAAAACAGAGGGTCAGTATCATTTATTCACACCTCTTATTTTACTATAATTTTCCTGGCATACTCTTGTCTTTTTGTGCAACTAGCTACTGAACTGCCTGAACCTTAATACTGTTGAATAATTGACAAGATAAAATATTAGCATTGAGAAACAGGCATAACTTTTCTGGCTGAGCAAGACTGGGATGACAGTTCCTTCCAACACGGACAGTAAGTGGTCTCCTGTTGGACACACAAGCCACCCTGTGCACAAAGGTCAGCACAAATGGCCATTCTCTGCTGCTCGTAAGCTACCTGCAGCAATGGGAAGGATCCTCTGAAACCTTACCCAAAACACAGTCTCGCATGGGCATCAAAGAGGAGCAGAAAAGCAGTTTCGTGCTGGAAATCTGCACTAAGTGGGGTTACCACTTCCCTGGCTCTAAAGAAGCAAGTTTTGTATAGGATAATTTTTCATCACGAACAATCAAGATTGAATAATTTGCCACCTCAAACTTGATACACAACTTCTAAGGGAAAAAATGTCCTTTTAAACACCTCCATGACACCCCATTAAACTATACAAGAACTTTGATCAAGCAATTCTGTGAAATCTGGACTTGTGCTACATGAAGCGTCTGTTTCTTCTTCTCAGCCACTTATTTTTGCTATTACTTGTAGTTGGTAAGTTTTACTGGAAGCTGATTCTAATCCAAACATACAGTAACCATACAGCTACCATGAAAACAGCCTGCAGATGCCTTCAATACTCTTATTTCTTATTTTCCCTTAAACTTGTTCACTGTATAGCAATACAAATTATGGATATACATGCACATCAACATTTTAAACAACTCTGCACATTGTCTCAGCAAAGTAATCTGCATGTGATATGCGAGGTTAAAGAAGGAAATTTTAACAAATCATCCAAAAGATAATATAGTTACTAAAGTTATAACTTGGAAAGAATTAGGGTCTAATTATAGTGAATTCTGTAGTTTTAAGACAAAAAGCAACAACCAGTTTAAACTGTGCCTGAAAGCACACAGCAGTCTGTCAACATTTTATTTGATGCACTGATGAGTCATTTTAGGAGTATAGGTAGCCTAATTTTCTGTGGAGTTCAAAGGGGTTTTAGGCCGATGTAGCAAGTGGTCAATTAAATGTCAGATGGAGCGTCATTTGGGTGAGTGCAAAATAATGAAACATCAGGAGAACTAATTTAAATTTTACAGGCACACTTCTGTGTTGAATTTAGCTGACACGTCTTGGTAAGAACAAAAAAGACATAGCCTAGTAATAATTGTAGACAGATCAATTAAGATACTGAGATAGTGAATTTTCAGCAGCAGAGGCTACCAGGATTCCAATAGCTCTTTTATTCTCCCTATTCCATGTATAAAACTGCAGCTACTTTGTTCTCTCAGCCCCTGCAAGAGCCTAAACCTCATTTTACCTGTTTTGGTACCCCTGTGAGGCACTCGCCCAGAGGAACAAGACCTTCCCGCTTAAGTGAAGGCACCCAAGAAATGGCTAAAGAGTGTCTCAGAGGGCAATGCTCGCTGAAGAGTCCAAAGGGTCTGGAAGGCCTCAAGAAAGNACAGATCAATTAAGATACTGAGATAGTGAATTTTCAGCAGCAGAGGCTACCAGGATTCCAATACCTCTTTTATTCTCCCTATTCCATGTATAAAACTGCAGCTACTTTGTTCTCTCAGCCCCTGCAAGAGCCAAAACCTCATTTTACCTGTTTTGGCACCCCTGTGAGGCACTCGCCCAGAGGAACAAGACCTTCCCGCTTAAGTGAAGGCACCCAAGAAATGGCTAAAGAGTGTCAATGCTCGCTGAAGAGAGTCCAAAGGGTCTGGAAGGCTTCAAGAAAGAAATGCAGTAAAGTACCTCTCTGCCTCTAGTGCCAAAGTACCACTGTATTGGTTTCCTATCAGGAATATATCTTCTCTAATTAATATTAAAGACTTAATATTATTTAGTGTTGTGGATGTATTTTAAATACTTCTCATTATCTAAACTCCAGAAGACATTTGGTACTTCAAACGATCCATAAAGCAGGCACTGAAGTTAACTCAGGGAAGACTTATATTAAAAAAATACAGAGAGACTGCAGAAATTCATCTTATTGGATTAAGGCCAGGATTTTCCTGCTTTGCAATTAATCTCAGCTCTTTCTCTAGCTGTACTCAAGTCAATGAAAGTAGTCATCAAAAAATACACTACTAAAGCAGAAAAAACTCCAGACCTTGGAGAAAATAGATGCACATTAAGAATGGGTGACGTGGTAAGCACTGGGCTACTGCTTCTCTCTCCCCAAACCCTTAAGCACAAGCCAAGAGGAGTACCTAATGAAATGATTCTGGTAAGAGGAACAATAGTTTATAGTTTCCTACTATTTGTGGCGAGTCCCTCAGGCTGACACCCACCGGCAGTTTCTTTAGCACATTGCTGCTGGTGGAAGGAGCGTGACTTGTTTTCACTGACCCATTCCTCTTAAAATACCCACTTCTGCTAGTGTCTTTGTTGTGCAAAATTCTGAATCTAAACAAGCTCCAATGGACTTGCATTTTTTTTTTTTTGCATGAAAATCTAATTAATTGATATGGAAGAAAAAGGGAATAATGGAAAATTACAGTTCTTTTTCCCTCTTCAATCCTCACAATTACTAGCGTGCTTAACTTCAACCTGGTCATCTGGGGTTTTTGTCTAGCACGTGTTCTGGGAAGGCTGGACTAACTGCCATGCACCCTCCTGACGCAAGCCAAAAAAACTTGGAATGCATCGATGAAAAACCTTTACAGACATCATTTTTACCTAATTGTCAAGTAAAACCAACAGCCCAAAACATATTCCATCCTTTTCTCATCATTTCAGTGACAACAGCTTGCAGCTGGTTCTCTGACATCAGTCAACTTGGTTTCTACACCTGTCTGACAACAGTCAGACAAGAACCAATTTTTAATAGCCCTAATTCTTTCTTTTAGCTTAGTGTAGGTCTTGCTTTTTGTTCCATGTATACATTGAAAGAAACTCTTACTTCACACAAGAAATATTTGCTCTTTTAGTCAGGTTCCTTCCAAATTCAGAAAGATAAGAATTAGAGGGACTCGCAGGTATTTAAAATAGATTGAGACTGATAATACCACCGTGAACATTTTCATTACGCCTATAATAAAATGAGAACAAGAGAGGGGATGGGGGGAGGGAGCAAGTACCTCCTCGGCAGCCTGGACCCCACCGTCCCGGCTGGGGAGCAGCTCGCGGCTCCGTGTGGCCGGTAGCCCCTCTGCCCGGCCCCGCTCCCAGGAGTCATCCCATGCAGCGCCCCGCGCTCGGCGAGTGATCCCTTTCATGCCTGCAGTCTCCAAAACCCAGGTGTGCTGTAGATTAGCACAACTTACAAGCACTGTGTGGAGATTTATTATGATAATTGTTGCTTTTATTTTTTATTTCCCTGAACTCCAAGATAATTAATGCCAGTATGTGTCCTGGTGTCTGACTCCCTTAATTGGCCCTATGGTGCCTTGGGTGTTTGAAAATCCACTCACTTAAAGGCTTTTTTTTTTCTTTTTTTTCTCTCCTCTCCCCTCTCCTTTTGACTTGTTTTCCTGGAGCTGTTCATTAGTGCCTAAAATATTTGATTACATTTAATTGTGATGTCTTCAATTCTGTGCACCTGCTGCAATTTACAGAGTGGGGGAAAAATAAGGCCTACAGGAGCTAAAAAGCAAGACAAGGAATTGAATGTAAAAAAGAATTCCCCTGCAAAGGGTAATTGGGGTTAAATATGGAAACAAACTAAACATATTATTCAGTTTTAATTCTCCAAACTGCTATGGTAGCACCAGAAGGATTTACAGCATAATGGATTCATCTTTTTGTGTTTCTAAAGATTTCCACATTATTTCTAAAGGCTTTTTTTGCTGTACTTGGACATTCACAGTTGTTTTAAACTTGATCTCTAGCAATAGCCAAGTCCTCAGGCTGCTGTTCCTGACTGGCCAGCAGCACTCGTTGCCCAGTCTACCTGGAAATGCTGCTTTAATGCAATATACACATTTTACCACCCTCTGCTATTGTTGTTAACAGTAAGAGACGATCTTTGCATTTTTAAGAGGGGGGGAACCACGGCAGAAGGGTTTTATTTTTTGTTAAACTGGGTGGCATCTTTTTCATTTGTTTCTGAGGAATAATGTACACCAGCACACCACCCTCAGACACACATAGCAGAGAAGTAATTACGGCATTTTTAACACTCTCCAGGTTAGCATTACCTGGTAAATTCTAGTCTGACAATGTAGAAGAGGAAGGAAGGAGCATGGAGCTATGACGTGTTGCAGGATATGATGTTCTGTGATGTTTGCAGAACATTCCTTACCGTGATGAACTATTAAATGCCCCTTGCCAGGGCAGTTCCACAACTGTCAGGTAGTAGTAGCATACCCATACTGATCAATCCCCAATGTTCTCCTTTATTTCTCTGCGCTGTAAATATGACCTGGGGCCCTTTATAGTAAAAATTACTGATCCATAGAAATCAAGGCTCAAAAATCAATTTATTCCAGACAGTCTTCCTAAGTATGGCATGCACTGAAAAACACAACACCAGCTTCTCCACTTTGCAAACCCGTATTCTCTTACTAATACTCATAAGCTGTAGTAAGCCATCAGGGCGCCTAAGAACATTATCGTACAATGAACCTTTTCTGCGAATATCTACACTTCATGGTGTTGTGGAAACCACTGAGCTGTCAGCAAGTGCTAGAAATTAATTTCACATAAAATCAGAGGCAGCCTATAGCAGTGTAGGCAGTACAAGGAGGCAAGATGTGTCAACATATTTACACCCCTCTACTCATTTTGAGAGAGCCTTTAAACAAATGTTGTAGTGGATGTATGGTGTATTTTGCCTCAATGCAAGAGCTGTCCCTGCTCCCTAAAGTGGGAGCGTCATCTAGAAGTGAGAGGAAGGAACTAAAAGAACATAATTTTAATTCTCTATTTTCACAATAGATCTCCTGTCAAGATATTTGCGTTATCTTTCATTTTGCTCATGTGCAAATTGGAAACAAATTACACTTTGCAAGTTTTAAATCACAGCACAGCCAGTACCCCTGCCAAGCCAGTGCTTTTGAACCTCATTATAACCAGATTCCCACACAGTTGTACTCCAGATTTCAAGGAAATATCAATTCAATGTATCCTAGCATGGTTTTGTTGGTAGATACCACTGGTGTTATGTAGTGGCTAATGTGCATAAAGTTTATAGCATGAGAAAATTTAATGGGTCTAACAGGCACTTCTTTGTCTTGACCCTTTAGATCTCTCAAGTCTACAGATCCTTCCCTTTAGGGCAGTTGGCATGTCAATGCTGTATCTGATTACCACAATTAATCTAAATAGAGAATGTAAACACTAAGACATAGTGATTAAGTCTTATGTCTTAGCCAGTGACGTCTGAGGTTTATGTAGTTTAGTAGCTTTGCAGCCATTCCACAGTTATCTTTCTTCTCTCCATGCCTACATGCGGAAACACTCCTGCCAGGAGAAGGAACAGCACCACTTCCCCTGCTGCAGGGCTGTCCACAGACTCTATTTTCTGCCTATCTGTTATGAGCACATGAATAAAAGAGAGTATCAGAAGACAACTGAGTAAAAGCAAATTGCACAGCACAACTTGAAAGCTGAAGCTTAAAGCACTTCAGGGATAGGTTTGCCCAAAACCAAGGATCAGTAGAGCACAGCAGTGGGTAGCACCCACGTGAGGATTCAGCATGGCTCAATCCTCATAGCAGTGTGTGCCGGGTCAGACTGGCTTGACACATAAAAGGGCAAGTAGAGCACAAGTAATAATACAAAGAAAAAAAAACATTTTCACAAGAGATGTTACAGCCAATGTTTACGTGTAGCGTTACAGCGCACTGAACTGCTGGAACTACTCCAATTCTTCAACTATTCAAGTTCTCACACAAAGCCTGTGATGATGGCACCTCCTGCACTCCTCTTTCTACACAAGTGCTGCTCCACAATGTTTGATCAAAGGCGAAAATTGTCTAAGAGGTCCATGAACAACTCACCACTACACCAAATCATCATGAAATACTCCGCTTCGTTAATCCTATCCTCTCACGCAGACCTCTTCCACAGTTCTAAGTTCCAGTCCTGGTTCTTGCCTCCCATTTTAGGTTACACGAGAAAGCTCTCACTTCAGCACAGTCTACAACTGGTTGCAGCAATTAGCAAGTTATAGATCCCCAAACCAACGCATTCATTAATAAAATAAATAAATAAAACCATTACAAAGATACTGTACTCAAGGATACTCCAGTAAGAACAGCATATGAGGCATCCTAAGGCAAATTCCCTCTGGCATGCAAACCAGTATTTTTTCAAGGATTGACCAGTTTTCCTCTTCATAGCTTTTGTTGTGAAAAAGCTTTTGTCAGTTTTCTGTCAAACGAGAACAACATTTCAAAATGAATGAAAATGTAATAACCTTCCATTCTGTGAGTTATGACTAGTTAGAGACAAAGAACACAAAGTCTCACTTACATGTGAAAACTGGAAAGATTCTTAAACACCTCCCCTTGAAAATCACATTCAAGTGCAAAAGGCTAGAGGACAAGCAAAAATTATTGTCCAAAAAACAATCCACAACTGCTCAAGTTATAACTATCTCTATGAGTTCTGGTAAATGAACCAGATCTTTCTGTTGTTTTACCCCAAGAACTACAATAATTAGAGAGGAAGATGCAGGAGGCATAGAGCAGTGAATGTCAAGGACACTTCATGCAATACCCTAATGATGAATGTTCCAGCATACTCAAATAAACAGCTTTCTCTAGAGATTGTTTGAATGAAAATAATGTAATTGCACAAAGCACGTAAGCTCAGTTAGTGATGGTGTAGAAGAAAAAAGGGGGAGAGACAGACAGCAGTCCTGCTTCTTGCAGTTGACGGCGTGTGGTGAATAATTGATCACTCCTTCCTTCCTTCTGATGAGTTCACTAATTCTCTCAGTGCGGCACTTCTACAAGTGTCACGATCACTATTAAACCAGCAGAGGCACCCAACAAGCCCTTGAGAATACCTACTGTCTGAGATGCCTTTTAAAGCATCAACTGAAAAATTAAATGCAAAAAGTACAAAAATGATTCTGAAGTCTTCTTCACCTTTGCTGTGTGCTCTAATGGACAGGCACTGCTCCACAGCCAAGCAGAGATTTAAGGTGTCTGCAATTTATAACAGAAGAGGGGAGAGTAGAACCATACCATTTGCTGAGAGAAAAAGACATTAATGCCTTTGTTATAGTCAGTCAATTAACAGTACAATTTACAGGTTTTAAAAAAGACTTCTGCGTTAATTACTGCTCTTCAAAACAATGGACAAAACACTGCCAAAATTCTTTGATTTGATTTCATCCCGAATACTTTGTCTTATGAGATAAAGGGCACTACTTATTTCTAATCCTGAAGACAAGAATGGTCCCATGTTTTCAGTCATTTTGTTTGAGACTGCAGAAAATATTTATTTTTAATGGTCCAGAGAGTCAGTTCAAAAGTAAATGCTTTCCCCTAAATTTAACAGATACTCACTGACATCAGTGTGAGACTCTTAAGGAATATAAAAGCTCAGATAGACCCAAGATCCATGAGTAAATGTCTGAGCATGCAACTCATGTATGGGAGCAGAAATTTCCCCAAAACATTTTGGTCAATAACACATTACAAGTGACAATAGTGCACACTATTATTACAATATCACGCTCTTTATGACTAGACACAAGGCAGCTAAATGGCATCTAAACCCTCTAACCAACTGGTAGAGTATTCTCCTAGCGGCTGTACATTCACACAAAATTGATCTCTAGACTAAAGAGTTCTTGCTACCTGAATAGACAAACAGAGAAAACCTAAGCTAGATATAAACCTGCTCGCATTTTGCAAACAGGCTATTAAGACACGAATGTATAACCCACCTCTTCCTATGAAGGTAACACCAAGAAAATTATTAATAATAATGAAAACTAAAACCTTTTCCTGGTAGTTAAGAGTTGCTAGAAATGATAATAAAAGAAAACTCAAGAAACTTGAAAAGAGGAAGGAATCAAGCTGACGTAATGTGGACACGAGTCCTTTTCCGAAAGAGCTGGGAAAAGTCGGACAGGTGTTTTTGTTGCTTTCTTAGAGAACAAATGGAGATTTGAGCAAAACTGGAAAAGTTCTCTGAACATACTCACGTTGTCTGAACATACTCTAAGCACCTAAGGGAAAAATGCTAAACCAGTTGACCACACTGGCCTAAAGCTGTTAAAATCTTTTTCACTTTAATGTGGCTGTTTTCCCAAAGAGCATACTCTTCATGGAAAGAGACAGACGGCTTTTAGAAAGTAACAGCTACAGTTTTGAATGGGTATTTCTGCAGTAGTAGATTGAAGGGTTAACCACATGCATATCCGTTTTACAGTTACACAGAGATATCAAACTATAGGAAATACATTTGAACAGGTCTATTCTACTTTGCAGATCCTCCAACAATATACTTGAAAAATAAGGACATGTTTGTTGCTAAAAAGGCAAACAAAAATATTTAAGACTACCACATTAATTAACAGTTCTTTAGTTTTTAAGAGTCTGCATTTTTTCTTCCAGTTGTATTAAATGATGGGACAACATATATTTGCAAAGCAGAAGAACAAAAGCAAATGCATTAGCAAGTGCTGAGCTTTATAACAGTATCAGCTGCACAATTTCTGGTAAGTTGACTCTGCGTTTCCCTTTATTAACCAGTACAACCCTCACAAATGCAAGCCTAACGAAATAAAAAGATTATATATTCCTGGGTTTTACACGAGCATGAGACAGATATGTTCTTTTTCAGGTCAAATATGCATTATCTCTTACAGTATTTTGAGTAAATGGCAAAATGTAACAAGTGCACACCCATAAAAAGAGGTTGCCTTGTAGCTGACAAATGTTCCTGTAGAAATAAATACACGGGGTTGCCAAATTATTTTCTACATAAACATGTGCATTACACCACAAAGTTTCACTACAAGTTTGAGAGCTCGGAGTCACCATTGCAACTCTCCCAAAAAAAAAAAAAAAAAAAAAATCAGGGCCTTACATTGGTAATGCTACTGAAACGTGTTAATCTGCAATGCCTAAAACTGGGCAAGATAGTATGCAAAAACCAGCACTGATAGTAGAGTGGTAACCACAGCACTAGAAAAATGTGTTTTTGAAATAAAGGTTGTGGCTTGAAGCCACCACCCCTTCTTACACCCACCCCATCTCCCTCGCCCTTCAGATTTTTTTTTTTTTTTTTTTTTCTCATTTCCTCCCTGGTAAGGAAGCCAAAAGCCACCTCCAATCCACTCTCCCTTTCTATTTATTCATTTTCTTGCTAAGCAGGTTTATTTCCAAAGATATCAATGAAGGTAGATTAAAAAAAAAAAAAAAAATTGATGGAAAGAAAGCCTGAGTTTTGAGTAAAAGGTCCCTTTTTAGACAGACTGTACCAATCTATCCAAAAACAGTACTGTTTTCTACTACATAGTGTGCCAGTTTACCTTGTCAGAAAACAAATGGATTATAGGACTCCTGAGGTATTAAACATTTTCTACCTCTTGATTGCATGAATTCAATGTATTTTGGCCCACCAAAGGCCTATGCTATTTAACCATTAACAAAGAAGCTCAGAGGCACAGGAGGGGCCTAACGGCACACGCAGAAACAACAGGACACCGAGTCTGGGAGTTGAGCCTTGCCCACGTGGCTCGAGGCAAAATCGAGAGGCTCCAATTTCTGCCCAAAACCGTGGAGGTGACGAGCGAACGTCCCCGGGCTGGGGGCACCCATGCGGGCCGCAGACAGACACTCCTCTGGCAGGGTAATGCAACAAGGAGGCGATATCCTTGTGTCCCCGCAGGGAGGACAGCAACGTCCCAACATTCCCACACACCTGCGATGCAGCAGAGAACAGGCCTGGCTGCTCTCCCGCCCATCACCATGTGGTGTGGCTGTCGAACACATCATGGAGAGGCCCAGTGCTGGCCTGGCACCAGCCCACAAGGCAGGGGAAGC
>VWPW01006745.1:541839-574643 GCA_013389825.1 Crypturellus undulatus | reverse complement strand
AACTTAAGGAAGAACTTCTTGACGGTGAGGGTGACAGAGCACTGGAACAGGCTGCCCAGAGAGGTTGTGGAGTCTCCTTCTCTGGAGATCTTCAAGACCCGCTTGGATGCAGCCCTGTGCCACGTGCTCTAGGTGGCCCTGCGTGTGCAGGGGGGTTGGACTAGATGACCTCTAGAGGTCCCTTCCAACCTTAGGCATTCTGTGATTCTATGATTTACCCGTTACTTGATAAACTGGCAGAATTAAGCCCAGAGCAGCTCGGGAGAGACCATACGCTACCTGCGAGCAGCTCCCAAGCTCCCTGCAACGTTGCTCACGGCAGCGCTCACAAGTTAACAAAAAAGTTTCCTGTCTCTGAGCATTTTTGACAAATCAAACATTTTCTTCACATTCTGAAGCTGGAGATAAAAATCAGAACGCTTTCAAAAATTAACTAAACTGTAAGGCAATGGACTTTATTTTTGTTGTCAACTTTTTTTTTTTTAATGCTGCAGATCACCATAATTTCCAGAAAGTCGTTTCAACCTTAAGAGAAAAATATTTTAATTAAGAAAGGTAATCAAAACGTATCAATTCCTACAAATAGTTTGATTTCCTTATCTTCTCCATTCCTAGATAGTCTTTCTCATTGAAAATGTAGAAAATCCTCCATTTTGGATAACTGTTGAGTTTTTACCATACACAGTCAGATCCCCAAATACTGACAATATCTATAGCTTCAGTAACTTATAATCACAATTTTTTAAGAATATAACTGGCACAGGGAAAGGATTAAAACCTCACAAATAGGCTGTTTGTTTTTTTCTTTTCTTTCCTTTTTTTCTTTTTTTTTCTCTTTTTCTCTCCCCTGCCCCAGAATGTTCTAATTCCTTCTCTTGCCCTATATCACAGTTGAGTAGGGAAAGGTGCCTGGAACCCAATACTGCGCAGGTGCTTTGCTGAAAGCATGGGCAACATATGATGCAAATAGCATAAAACAAATGTAGATCATTACTGGTGTGGGAGCACTATCCTTAATGACTGGGGGGTCTTCAAAGATCTGAATGACTAAGCAACCCATCACAGTAATTTCTCACCACACTTCCTGAATTTTCTAGAACTACTGGCTTGTCTACTATCAATTCATTATTAAAATGTTATAGACTCTTTAGACTTCACACCTAGACTGTCTCTGTAAATATTTATCAGTGAA
Source organism: Crypturellus undulatus (assembly GCA_013389825.1). NCBI lineage: Eukaryota > Metazoa > Chordata > Aves > Tinamiformes > Tinamidae > Crypturellus > Crypturellus undulatus. The sequence continues at coordinate 573,451 of VWPW01006745.1, read as the reverse complement.
GATGTCACACCTGCTTTATTAAAAAGAATGCTAAATTAGTAAGCTTAAGTCATTCTCTGCCAGAGCTTACAATTAAAAAAAGGTCAGTTACCTCCCCACAGAGATTTCCATGTTTGCTTTGTACTTTCAGAGAATTTCTTAGCCTTATTACTTGTTTTGATATATATTTATCAGCAGCATTTAAATGCCTAAGTAATCAGTGCAGCACACATCGTTCAGATGTAGAAACCAATACAGGGCACTATTTTCAAGGACAGACTCTCTGTTTCACTGTCTTTCATTTCTAGTCCACGGGCTTTGCTGTACTAAATCACTTCGGCTTACCAGAAATTCTCCGGGCACTGTACAGCAACCTTTGCTACCTGCTTGTTACAATAGTGTTTCTGTTTTCCATCTTTTTCTGTTCTGCTCCACAAAAATCCACTCCAAACAGATCAATGCTATGTGACCACATGGAGATAGATCTATGAGCAAGATTTCCAGGACAACACGGAAGCTCAGGTTATCCAGCAGCACTGAACAGATGGTCTTGTCAGGCCTTATTTCAGAAAGGGTGATTCCAGCGATAACATCTGCTAATAAGCCTTTCTTGACTATCCTTTAGAAAGTCAGCAAGCTATGGTATTAGAAATGAAAGATCAAATTGGGTCAGACATGCTCTTCTCAAGGTGCACTGTAGCTTTCATAAAGGTAATAGCAAAATGGATTGAACAGTCGCTTCGCATCAGCGTCTTTGAAAGAGCTCCAAGTACGTCAGGGAGATGGCACATAAGGTATACGGATTGGAAAAACAACAGTTAGGACCTGACCTTTATGCACATCAAGCATCATGGAAATATCCTGAAGGTTTTTTTGGTTGTTTTAATTACTACCATTATGTTTGTGCTTGGGTTAAGCTTAAAGAGATTTTTCCACTGATGGAATCACTGAAAGCCTTGAAATAACTAATTCTGAACCTGTTTTCTCTGTAAATATTTTAGATGCCTTTTTCTTTTTGACACCTACAAAGCAACCCCAAATAATATGAAAAGCCATCAAAATAGAGAGAAAAAAAAAACAAATAAACAAAAAATCCTTTAAAAGCTTTAGGTTTCACTTTAAAGTGAACCCACCAGTCATAATACTGTATTTTTAAGCTATTTAAGTGCCTATATGCAACTAAGCGGTATTTTCAAAGCTCCTAACTATTAATTCCCATATATCTCTTGGCATTAGCACTTCTGTACTTGGAGAATTTCAGGGACAGCATTTGGGGTAGACTTAAATACTGAGATGTTTTTCAATATTTGGCCTACAATAGCTGACTATACTATGCCTTTAATGAAATAACATGAATTCACAAATCCAGCGATTGCAAAGCAGACAAAAGCTTTAACTTATACGCAAGACAGACTCTAATTCAATACTGAGTCTTCTGCAGGACTCAATTTCCCATACAGCAGGGCTTCACCATCACGTTATCCCTTCTACTGTGTTGGAAGGGATTAGGGAAACGCATTCAAACAACTGAGGAAAAACTGAGCCCAGTTCCTTGGCAATCCAGAACGTTTTGCACAGAAAAGACACCTGAAGAACCTGTATTCTAGGTATTATGGTAAAAATCCTCCATGATATACATTTTAAACACAGGTTTTCTGTAATCATAGGATTTGTACCTGAGTTTATTCTGTCACAGCAACTGAAGCAATGTGGGAGGACATGCAAACCTCAAGGCCATGACATTCCACACTGCTTTGGGACTCCAGAGCAGGACTGGCCATTTCCTTGGAACATCTGCTTGCAACAAACCTGTTTTCATCTCTGTCCTGCTTCCACAGGCTGGGAGCTACTGTTAGCTTCAGAATGCACTTCATGAGAGAGCATAAAAAGCGCCAAAAATGAGCTTTTACAGAAGCCCATAGAAGCCTTTTGTCCAATGAATATAGATTTAGTGAAGAAATGGGATGATTAGATGCATTTTCTTTCTTCCCATCTCCTTCCGAGGCACAGAGGTGATCACAAACACCACAAACTTCACTCTACGCTCTACACCAACAGTTTCATTGGAAAAGAAAAAAAAAAACAATTGAGGTTTTTTTTTTTCTTTAACATCACTGACAACCTAGGTCTGGGAAGAATCAAGGCAGCAGCAAGAGATCAATACTGGTGAAGTGCTGGCGAGAGAAGTGTGCTCAGTTATAAACCTCCAGAATAGAGCTCAGAGGCTGTCACCACGTTGAACTAATGCCAAAATTTGATAAAAGTCCACATAGCTTTAAAGCAGCAAAGGCAGAACTCGGTTTAAATGTTCTGCTAATGAAGAAATGCAAACACAAAATTCACCTAATGAGACACCATCAGCTAATCCAAAGCTGCAGATACATCCTCAATGTTAGCTGCATAACATACATCAAATGCCAACACACAGATGAAATACCTAATACAACTCCCCCCCTCAAAAAATGCTAATAACACTTACCAAGGACAGCTAATTACAAATACTTTGTAGCAAGTGGTATTCACACAGGTTTTAATTCACATGGGGCAACACTAACTGTACCAAATTTCCAAACCACCCTTCCTGTCTCTCCAGCCTGTGCTGTGTTCTCCTTATTTAAGGAAAAGGGATCGCGGGGACCCATCATCAGCAGGTGCAAACACTTAGCTCCAGTGCTTAAAGGCAAATTGGTCTCTGGTGACATGAGAGAAGATATCCTCATTTATACCAGCCAAAGTTGAAGCCACATATCCTCTGTCAGATTAAAATATCAGTGTAATTATGTCAGTATAACCAAGGCAGACCAGCAATACCATTATTGCTGCATGCCAACATGTGCTTATTTGAAAGTGCTACTTACACAGTGACTGCTATAACCAAGCGCTTGCAAAGTTCAATTATTCTAACATCTCATGATACAATTTTAGTGAATTATGGATGGCTCTGATTTCTTTTTTTGGGGGTGGATTAGAAGGCAGTTTACAGACTTCCCAATCTCTGCTCTGCTTATTCTGTCTGGCAAAAAGACAAGTAATATAGGTGTAATTTTGCCCAACATCTTCAACACAAGGGGATGATTCGCTAGTTTATGATTTTGCTTACTTTTATTTAGTTGCAACAGCTTTTGGAGGGGGAGAAGAAAGGCTGCTGCACTTGCTTGTGAATTCATGAAAAAAGGAAGGGTTTTAAGTAAGCTAATAGTCTGTTATTCTCTTTACCCAAGATCATGAAGCCTGGCAGCTTCACTAAGTTATGAAATACCAACATAAGCAGATATGAAGAATCCTAAGATGCGTTTTTCTATAAGAACAGTTTTGCTTTACTGTAACTGTTTATCTTGCATTCATCTTTTCTAGATGGTAAATAGTATAAAAGTATGTAAAATGCTGTGCTATTCTTATATTTTTATATACATAATTAAAAAACAATGGCAAATAGACTAATTGATCATTCTGCTGAGCTACCTTTCCTGAATGTTACTCTATTTACTAATATATATAAACAGTCAGATTTCATGAGCTATTTATAAAATGGTAATATTTTACCAGGGAAATATCATCTTGATTATATTGCCACAAAATGCAAACTGATTAATTTATTTACTTAATAAGCTCTTTTAGAATTAGTTACTTCAATTACAATCATTAGACTCCAAAACAACAGGTAAATAAAAGACTAGACAAAAGACACGTGTTCTCCATCAGTGCCATAGCAATAGCCAACCCCTACTCCAAACCCCATGAAATACCTGGCACAGGGATGGTTAGAGACAGACCTTTCTGATCAAAAGACCTCATCACCTTCCAACCCAGGAGCAGACAGCAAAACCGAACAAGGGAGCCCACGAACACTGCAACCATCGCCAAACATCAAGACCAAGCCACAGCTGGTGTGACAAACCCTGCAGGACGTGCTGTGAAGGCCAGCGGTGCAGTGTGGCATGGGCAAGTTTGCACTTGGTGAAGACCACAGACTAGGGGGCCAAATGACTACTAGGAGCTTGCTAGCAAGCATGCATGGCTCTGGAATCTACTGCATGTTACAGCAGAAAAAAAAGAGAAAAAAGGAGAAAAAGAGAAAAAAGGAGAAAAAGAGAAAAAAGGAGAAAAAGAGAAAAAAGGAGAAAAAGAGAAAAAAGGAGAAAAAGAAAAAAAAGGAGAAAAAGAGAAAAAAGGAGAAAAAGAGAAAAAAGGAGAAAAAGAGAAAAAAGGAGAAAAAGAGAAAAAAGGAGAAAAAGAGAAAAAAGGAGAAAAAGAGAAAAAAGGAGAAAAAGAGAAAAAAGGAGAAAAAGAGAAGAAAAAGAGAAAAAAGGAGAAAAAGAGAAGAAAAAGAGAAAAAAAGAAAAAGAGAAGAAAAAGAGAAAAAAAGAAAAAGAGAAGAAAAAGAGAAAAAAGAAAAAGAAGAAAAAGAGAAAAAAGAGAAAAAAAGAAAAAGAGAAAGAGAAAGAAAAAGAGAAAGAGAAAGAAAAAGAAAAAGAGAAAGAAAAAGAGAAAGAGAAAAAAAAAGAAAAAGAGAAAAAAAAAAAGAGAAAAAAAAGAAAAAGAGAAAAAAAAAGAAAAAAATGCTGCCATGCAGATAATTATGCAGCCATGTGTGCCTTAAACAGGCACTTACAGGTAACCCAAGCAGGCATTGCTATTTAGAGATACCACGGACCATTTAGGAAGTGAAACAGCTGAAAAAACAGATCATGATACGACTCTGCTTAAACTACATATATCAAGGATTATTTTTGACTTATTTCAGTATGCAAAATGTGATCTGAAACACAGAAACTGAAAAAAGAAAACAACTAATTTCAGGTAACTTCCACAAGGCTCCTGCAGAGTCATCTCCAAGAGGACTATCAGGGAGAAGCAAGGAGATCAGTACATGTACTCTTTGGTATAAAACAAAGCCCACAGAATATAAAAAGTTTAGAACATTATATAGGGGAGAATCTTATATCTGCATGTTACTTATCTTAAATGTTTCAGCAAAGATCAATTGTTTAGCATCTTACTAATATATTTTTCACAAATGTAGTTCTGGGCAATTACATTTAATTTGCCACATGAAAAACAAGACAGCTAATACTTCAGTAGGATACTTGGTTAGAAAATAATGGGAATAAATAGAAACTTCAGACTTTTTTTAATATTTAGGAAAATATCTTTCAGTCTTGTTGTTATTCTTAACATTAAATAAATGAATATGAGACTGAAGCTCAGAAGTACACAACCTCATTAGAGTACAGCTTCACCCTTGAGCATGCTCCCAGTCTAATGGTAGCAATTTATACATAATCTTCAAGCCACTAACTAAACTGTACCCCACTAAATTATATAAAAGTAATAATGATCTCTAACCTCACTCCAAACATTTCAAATTATCAGATTTCTGAACTGTCTCAAATGCTAAATATTTGATTCATTTCAATAGTCTTTTCCCCCCCCTCAAAGAGTAGAATAAATATGAGGAAATCAAATACTTTGATTTCTTATTTCCTTAAACACCACCTAAGAAAACTCACCAATCAACAAACAAGAACGAAAGAAAAAGTAGTCTTGTTACTATCTGGACACTTTTTGGATATTTTTGACTAAAAACAGCAGGTATCCCACACTTGAAAGCCTATTTATTTCAATAGTGCTCTTAATATAGGGAATAGAGCAACAAATGCCATGAGAACTGTGGCTACAGTAATGTGCTTAGGCACTCACCAGGCCCATAAAAACATTTTTTACATCTTGAAATAGATCTACACCATACCTGACAATGCTTTTGATAGCTACAGACTAAGAGAACCGAGACAATGGGACACACTGAAATACCAGAAATTCCACTTTGACAACTTTACTATATGGTGAAAGAGAGAAAAAAAATGAATAGAGCTCTAATGATGCTAAAGCAATGCCTCACCTTGCACTAACCAAATGAAACAAGAAAAATCCCTGATTTTACCTAAGCAACTGCTACACAAGAGGCAGAGAAGCCTCACAATGCAATCTTCACAGCATAGATAAGCTTACTGTATCTATCTGAGATTGACTCTGGCTGTGAAACTATATTTTTTTCTGCACAGACACAGCAGAAAAAGCCTCAAAAAGGGCCACTTGGCATCTCTATCAACACTGGCATGCTGACCAACTCTGTTCTGTAATAATAAACTAAAATAAATGTCATCTACACAGATCTCAATGTGTTTTGTATTTTTAAAGCATTTATATTATTAAATTACATATTTAGTATTCATAAAGTAGCAGATCACTGCACCCCAGTCACCTCTAAAGGTCATGTGAGGTGCAACTATCTGCGCTCTAATAAAAGGAACAATCACCATTGCTCTAAAAAAAAAAAAAAATGCACAGGAACTTAAATATGCTCAAAGACACTTCTAAACACAGACTCCCTAAAGGTCACCATGCAGTTCCACATCACCAAGGAATATTCATTTCAGCAGTCACTCTTGGGTTTGCAAAATACACTGGAAATTTTGGTCATTCTAACAGCGTCACCAAGTCCCAGACAAACATACAGAAAATCCCTATAAAACACTTGTGGGAAAACTGGTATTAAAGAATCTGGTCCTAAAGAAATTAGACACAACAGCAACTATCATGAACAGAGCTGCCTACTCACTGACTGTAAGTCTGAATGTACAGACTTGTCAGTTTCAAGCAAAATAATTTGCAGGCACACTAGATAGTTCATTAGTATATATAAATTAGTAATCACATCTAAATCATGTCAATAGTTTCATTTCAAGGATGAAGTTCTTTTCTAAGACAATAGAGGTGATCCTCCTCCTCAGAATGCGAGTCCTGGCTACATGGTATGCTGGTACACCAGAAATGTGAAATTCACTGCTCTCTCCAGCACCAGAACAGGGGAAAGATATTCCTGATGTCAGGACTCACACTCTGCAGCTCCGTTTGTAACCGAGCTGGAGACTCATGTGCAACTCCATTACATGTCAAAACATACACAAATCTATCCATAGATCATACACCAGTAGATATAAGAGAAATGATCTTTATAATTTTTGGGGGAGTTAGGAATCTGACTGTTCAGTTCAGTTAAGGGCCCATACTGCATTCCATATCTTTTTTTTTTTTAATTTATATAGGTATGCCTGATTCCTCTTGCTATTCCTGATAAGCATATTACCTACTTCTTCACAAGTGGTTCAAACTGCCCTGGCAAACCAGAATTACTACAGTTCCAGAGTCTTCATTTAATCAAGTATAAAAGCAGCTTTGTGAGCTTGGCAGTAAGTATTAAACATTGCAAACCATGGACATGCAAGATGAATGTTCACCTATTTGTGAGAAAAAAAAATCGATTAAAACAAAAAATTAATGGATGATCTGTAAAAGGACAGCAACAAAAACAATACTGTAGCACTATTAAGACTATTATTACCAATCCAGCACTAAAAGCTAATAAAAACATTTCACTGAATAGCTTGCTGCACTTTGTCCCGCCGTTAACTTCAGCCAGGAAGATGAAAACAGAAGTTCACACATACTGCCATGTGCAAGCACAGCGCCAAGAGCAAAGCCCTTCAGTTTTTCTACAACTAAGTGTGCTTGTAACTCAGAATAATCTAGGGAGAAGCCCCAATTACCAAGGCTTGCAAGACTAACACTTGCCTTGCCGTGTAGCATGTTGCGCTCAGCTTTTGTCTGTCCTTTCACTCTTCAGTTTCTAACCACAGTTCGGTACGATGCTTATGCACCTCAGCCCAAGCGCGCTGCTAGCACTCTAACAGTACTTAGTGCACTTTTCCCCCTAAAGGTAGAGATGTGCTCAAGCGCTTAGTTGAAGCAGGGCCAACAAAGAATAATCAATAACATGTCTTCTCATCAGCACAGCCCATTAATAAAAAACTATGGTAGTAAAATGGTAAGCAATATACCAGGGAGTACTACCCTGTTGCCACGTGTTATCATCAGATTTGGGTCACAGAATAGACACTCCTGGAAAATGAAACAGAATCAACATGGCATAGTCTAGATGCACATCAGGGAAAGAAACAAGTCAATGCACTGTGCCATAAATACGATTTCCCTTTGAACAGTGTGCTCATCTGGGCCAGGATGCCGTGCCATGGCCCATCCATCAGCCTCCAGCCTTCACCACAGAGCTAACCAGGTCTCTGCAAATGTTCCTCCCACAAACCAAAAAAGCATTTTTAAGATGACTTATTCTTAATTGCCAGGCAGACATTCATGAGGCTTGATTTCAAGATTGGAGAAAAAAAAAGGTTTAGCTGATGTCTCAAATATAAATAGAGAAAACATATCTCCAACAATAGATTTCGAAACTGATGGTTCCTAGATTAAAAACTCAGGATGGCATTTTTCAAAACATAAGTTGGCTATCCAATTCAAGGAGAAAGGCTGGAAAGCCCTAGGCCTAAGGTTGGTATAAAAAATCCTGTCTTTTGCAAAGGGGTAAGACTGCAATTGCAGATCTGAATACAACCAGCTACTCCTTAAAGGAAGCATTTCCTTCATTTAAGACATTCACCATCTTATCTGATGTGAATGAAGTGCAACTTTATGAGAAAATATATATAACAGCATTAAAAGAACTAATATTACTTGTAATCAAATTTAACAGATGAAAGACTTGAGTAAATTTTGTTTAAAGTGTTGTCCTAGATTTAATAGTAAACTCTTCCAAGAGCCATTTTTAGAAAGACAGAAATATGACAGGACAACAGAGCACTCAAGTGTGCCTAATTCATTCCAATTCACGGAGTAATGCATTTCAATTCGCACGGCGACGCATTCGCCTTTCCAACAGGAGAATCCAATCTACTTGATGTTTAGCAGAGTTGAAACAAAATCACAGCAGCAGAAAACTGACAGTGTCTATTTTGCTAAATAGACAAGTAGTTTATAAACATTTTTCTGTTCTTAAACAGTGTCGGGCTTTATTTATCAAAACATATATTATGACAGTAGATATAAACAATTCATAACAAATGTCAATATTCAGCTATAGTTTCCTTTTGTTAGACAACTAGTTTAGTTTGTTATGCACTTACACCTTGGAAAGCTATTACTGTGTCACACCTGCAGACTGCTAGTGAGATTCTGTATTTTGTTTTGTTTCTGATGAGATTTTAATATTTAGCCGTTTGCTGTGATCAGCACAAGTTATTCGATATCCATTTTTGAAGAAAACAGAAAACAAAAACTTTGAATTGCAGCATGCTCATACAACAGCCTGATTTAAATGAAATTTCTATCTGCATAATATTGTCAAAGTCTGCAGTAATAAGAATAGAAACCTGAAGTACAACTGACTAACACACTTGGAGAACTGCACAGGTTAAGAAAGCTGAGCTTTTAAATTCTTTTCATGTTTAAATTGATTTTTGAAAAAATATTTAAACTGTCTATTGCTGCGGTTCTGTACAAAAGTATTTCTCAGTCTGTTCTGATATGCCACATTAAAGCAGTGAACTGGTATGGAGAACACATGGGTTTCTACTAGCACCTTGGGGTCCAAACTTTTAGGTCCTTTTTGACATTCTGCCCAAGTTGGTTGCCACATAAGAAATATTACATCTTTTGATAATCATCCATTAAAATTTTTCTTGAACATGTTGTTAAATTACCTTGCACTGGACCTGTGCACTCTGGACTTCCCCATAACATAGTTCTCCAACACCTACATAATGCTTTTCAAAATGTTCCTCTGTTTCCCAGATGTCCTACTTGTGATGAAACTAGCAATAGCATTATAACAACTACTATATGAACAGGTATAAGCTCGGGTATGGGCATGCACAAATGTAACACTCAACTCCTTAAAGCATAAGTAAGCAGCACCGGTATTTTACTATCTCACAGCATTCATAAAGAAACACAAAACAAAACAAAGAGCAAGCCCACAGCTGGCTCAAAGGCCAGGTTGTTCTGTTACCATTCTGCCACTTAAAACATCCGCAGCTTCTACATGTACACATGTACATGCCTGAGAACTTGAAAGAGAAAACTGTGATACACGGGCGCTAAGGAAGAACAGAGATGCAAGGGAATCTTCATTGTGAATTACCCTGGGATCTTGAGGCAGCGAGTCCTGCTCAGGGTTTACACCTCGTGGTCCCGTACGTGCCTACCGTAAAAGCCAATCTGCTGCTTTATGAAGCAGGGGATGAACGAGGAAACTGATGTTTCTTTCTAAGCGGTACTTCTAGGTTTCCGCTTCTTTTTATGGCAATGTTAAACACGAAGATTAAAAGAAAAGCAATTCTATTACAAGGAAATATGTTGGCTCATTTATTTGTTTTCTAAGCACTTCTAAGCTTCCTCCTCTGCTGCAAACTAGTAAAGTCAATTACTATAGAAACGTTTAATTAATATTACTATCATAGTTTGTTCATAGGATGAAATACACATGCAGGACAAGTTTTTTCTTAAGTGACCTCAGCTCAACCCCCAAAATATACCTTTTACATACCAGTCTGCCCAGAATTTCCTGCAATTAGAACATGAAGCTTTCTTGATCTTAAACTATCCTATCTTAGGTCGCAGAAGTGACCGAAACACTGAAATTCACCTTGAATATTACTACATTACCAGCCCTTTTTATGACCTGACATTTTAACAGTACAATCTAAATGCTATCAGTAAGTATTAGTGAAAGTGTATCCTTGATCTGCACTTACTTCAGTTCACTAAAGGTCCCATTTGTTTTTATTGAGGTTAATGGATCTGTGAATACAGATCCATTAACCTCAGAATTTTTAAATGTTAAATCAGCAGCTTTAAATAAATGTTAACATGAGGCAGCAATTACTGATACCGTAATACCAACTGGAGGGCAAAGTTTGGAGCACGGACTCCTGAGAATATGTTAAACAACCCAAACTCCTCTATTAGCAAGATAAAAAACAATATAAAGCTGAATATTCTCTGGAGCAACAAGGAATAAAAATATTTCCTTGAAGGAAGGCTGAGGAGTGCAGCACTGAACTGCACGCTTATCTCCCTGTTAATTCATCTGTTATTTAGCGCCGACTCGACAGCATCTGCGGCAGGATGATTTACACACTCACCCTATGGGTATTAGTACTTGCAAAATGAACTTGCCACAGCCAGTGCAGACAGAGGGAAGTTTGTTATCCCCAGAATGGCGATTACCTAGTGTTTGAATAGCTTGACATTCAGAACCGGAGCTTGCTGCGGAGCAGCTATTTAATATCCACGGGAGGAAGGGCAGCTGGGGAAGCCGGCAGGAGCTCGGAGGAGGGACCAGCACCACACGGAGCAGGAGCCCGGAGCAGGGGCCCTCGGTGGGACCCGGCACGCACCCCGCGTACTAGCCCCGCCAGCGGGGCCGCGGCCACAACACACATCACTATCATTAGCCAGGGCTGGTCACGTGAATACACCTGCTGCTCAGTTACTAGAAACCTCACTTGTAATTCCACTTTCAGGCTGTGTTTTCCTTCGTAATAAACTCTAAGAGATTAATGGCTTTTCCCAGAGACATATCAGGTCAGTAGCATCTACTGAACTGCCACTTTAATCATCCTGGTCCTTGGCCAGAGACACACGAGTAGGACATGAGCCCCTTTTCAAACTGCATCTAGCTCTTCACCAAGAAGGACTGTTACATTTGCCGACTCGGAAACGTGGAGGACCTCACGCTTCTGCCTCAAAATATTGTTCTGTACTTTATGCAGTTGCAATAAAAGTAAAAGCCTGTTAATTCCATGCAAGGCATCAAGCCATAAGAAAAGGAAACAACAGGCTCCAATGTCCACTCACCCTGGGTTTATGGCACCCGTACTTGCCAATCTGCTGCCCAGCTTGACAGTGCTGGGAACACAGCTGCCTTAGCTCCCAGCTTCAGACCTACCTGAAAGCTCAATTAAATCAAGTTAAGACTTTGCAATGCCATTCCAGTCACTGCATTGCTAACAACTTGCCTCCTCAGGGAGAAGAGTCGGCACAGAGCTTCGGACAGATGCATTTTTAAACCCTTATTTTAAATAAAGCAACCTCAATTTCAAGCTTTAATCAACTTGTGACACCAAAGGAAAGGATACCCTTTAAATAGTCTGCCAGACTTTTCTGAGGGAAGCACACTCAGTCCTTCAGCTAAGCATTCAGAAACAACAGAGATAGCTAATTAAAATATTTTCTAACATGATTTAAGAAAAGCCCAATGACAGGCCAACACAAATGATTTAAGGGATGATTCCTTTTACACACTGAAGGAGGACCGGAACATAAAATGGAGAAATAGAAATAAAGTCATTGCCTTCTATTATATCAAGAGCAATTGCCAACCTGCCTTCTAACATCCATCTGCAGGGCCATGGGTTTGGCTGGGATTTGCCTTACTCCCTGGAAACAAGAGACCTGTGCACCAGGATGAGGAGATCTCTCCAGACAAACCCATGGAGATGGAAAGCTCCACGTGACCTGCGTGCGCCGGTTCCCTGTGCCACTGCTGGCAATAAGTCTATGCAGCAAGGCTGCTCGCGGGCCAGCGTCACCAGCGCGGCACCACTTCACACGCCAGTTGGTCAGGCCAACATCACCGCGCGTTACAGCATCAGCTCCTCGGGTCTGCTCCTCTGTGAGCCCTTTTAGTGAGCCATCCTTTCAAAGTTGCCCATTAGAGAGACTCCCACAGCTAACTTTTGATTTCATTACTGTTCTCGGGGTCAGACAAGGGGTCAGCCCGAAAAAAATGGTACACAGCCCATTCTAAAGCACTACACAACCTTGGGCAGTAGGTCATTCGAGGCAGAGTAAATTAATTACTTGTCTGAGCCTCCTGGTCTAGGACACACATCCAGCTTGATAAATAACATTATGAACAGAGAATAAAGACACTTGTTAGTTTGGCACGTATTCCTAGACACAAAAATTGGGCAGTCCCTACAATGAAACACAATGAAGTAGTTCAAAAAGCCTCAATAAACCTCCTTTCTGCTTTAATCATACAGAGACCAGGCACAGCAATAACACCATTTTTTGAGAACACAGCTGATATCTACCACAAGCTCTGGGGCCAAATCCACTGTAAGGGAGAAAGAGAGGCTGGTTGGGTTTTGGTGAATAGCATCTATGGCTATTGGCCATAGATGGAGGGGAACATTTCCAGATTAACAGTTTAAAACACAGCGTCTGCATGTTAATCTAATACTTTCACTTTTGAGAAATGCATCCATTTGAAGATGTTTTCTCCCTTAGAGAAAAAAGAAAAACCCAATCCATATGTTTCCCTCCTAACGGTCTACTACATGACTAACTACTGCATGTCTCCCCAGCACAGGGTACTTAGAAGCTCGTACACGCTGTTACTTTATGCATCACACTTACTGGAGCCTGCCTTACGTATTCACCAGCCTCGCTTAAGCCTCGGTAAAACTTCTATAATTTTATATTAAAAATAAAGCTTTTAATAATTAAAAACAAAGTCATAAAGTTAAAACCATTTAGTCTTTCTAAAGCCTCATTAAAACAAGGGAGTATTTATCAGACAGGGCTTAATTCCTCCCAACTCCAGCAAAATCTACAACTCAAGTCAATGTTCACGATTTAATTAGCAGCTTGCCTAAGTGCCAGTGATTGAATGACACTTCTCTTGATCTGTTCCCTCAAGGTGCATGTTGTGCTGTCACAAGATCCCCTGCCATTAATCCTTAACCCCCAAAGAGCATTTGTTTACTTTACTCAACAAGGCAACAGCTACAAAACAAGTATATAGATTGCAGAGGTGCTTTAAGATATGATTCTTCTCATATTAAAGCCAAAAAGGTATTTTGTGTTACTCACCTCAGAATTTCATACCCAACATGTGAATGATAGTATATAGCTAGTTAATAACTACTGAAAATGTTAAGTGTCACTGTTGGAAAAACAGACAAGGCAATAAAGAGCTCACCTACAAGCCCTGCTCCAGAACAATGTGTCCTCCCCAAATGCTTCACATGCAAGGCCACTTATACATAATAATAAACCGCACATATTTCATGTCTAACCAGTGACTGCTCCACATATTGGACAAATAGGTATAAGGAATGCAAGGTGGAAGTTGCTTCAAGCCCCATTGCTATCTCCTCCCCAGCACCAGAACAGGCAGCAACACTTCCATGAGAATGAATGAACGAAGTAAATCAAACCTAATGCAAAACTACTTGCTATTCTACACTATCTGTAATTAAAGTTAAACTGAAAAGGGAACATATTCCTCCACACAGCTCCTCCTTTTTTTCTTCCTCCCCAGTCAGCTGTAGCACAGCAGGGAGGTTGTTCTGTGACTGGGGATCCTGGGCTGATAAGCACTACACCTAATTATACGAGAGGCTGTAAATAGACGCAATTACTACCTGCTCCTTCATGCTATTTGAAGAAAACTTATCTTAACCAAAGAAACAAAAATTCTCCCAAGATACCCTCCACATAATCCTACACTAGTATTACAGAACATTAAACATGTTCCAAAATATATTCCAAGGCAAAATAAAACTCCACATCATTCCAGTCCCAGAAGTTTCTGGCAAATACAGCAACATGGCACAGAAATGCTGTTCCATGACAGCTGCAGACCTCCCTTCATGTTCAGAGGACAAACAACCAGGGCTCCCCAAAGAGAATGGCTTCAGTAACTTCCCAGACACCCAAAACATCCAAACTGCTACTTTTTCCTCCACACATAGGGTGCACTGAAAGCAATCTTGAGATATACGTCTAACAGCAAGTAAGAAAACATGGGTCTTTTTAACTGCATCTTTTTAACTGGCTCATCTTTAAAGATGGTCTTTTCCCAGAAGACCAGCAGCGTGATTTCTTCATGTATTCCTGGCAGCAACAATACTGAGAATGATATGCCCATACTGAAAAAAAATGAGGGCCAACACTGGTAATCAAGAGTATTTATCTATTAGAAGGGAAGAATATGCTGAATAAGATTCCCTAAATAGTTTGGAGGATGAAATACAGGGTTTATTAAATTTGCAAAGGAGAAGAAACTGAAGGGGACTACAGATACTCTGACAATACTCCAGCCGGCCCCCTAACACAACACTGGTCTACAGCATGTGCTCATTTGCAAGTGCAACACACCTGATTCTGCTCTGGGGGCCAAACAGGCACCAGGCACCTACAACTCAACAGCTGAAACCTCCCTCCGCTCATGGAAGAGCTAACTCCAACTGGGGCTGCACACACTGTGTCCCACCTCCCTGCTGCTGAGTGCTAATGCTGCTCTCTGCTTCACTTGGACAGTAAAGTCCTACAAATATCGGCATGGTAAGTGATAAAACATAACATGAAAAATGGAAAATACTGGTTGTGCCAAAATGCACTTTGTAGAACTCCCTGAACTCATTTGCTAGTGTCTTTCACTAACTTTCTAAGATGCAATTGATTTTTTTCTCCACTTTACCACTAATGATCCATGTAATCAAACTCTACAGACTCAGGAGTCAGAGTACAAAAGCAGCTTTGCTGCTTCTTGCTGAAAAGACAACTGCCTCACAGCTTCAAACAAATCCTCTGCCATTTGGTGAGTTTTCAAGACACGATGTGAACCTGGGGACTCCTAATATGTACTGACCTAATATGGAGAAGAAACTCCAATCTAGCCAAACTTTTGAACACTAAACAAAAGGTAAAGCCTGAAATAAAATATTAAAATGAGAACAAAAAATGAAAGTTAACTTCTTAAGTGCAAAAATTGCAAATCACAAAATTGCAATCATTTAAAGCAAAGGACTTGCAAGAAATAATCAAATTTCATGTAAAGAGGAAGAAGTGCCTGACCTCTTGTTTTTCCTCAATGCCTTCCTCCCCGCCACTCCTTTTTTTTTCCCCCCGTGAAGTTTTTTTTACCAAAATGGGTTCAGAATTTCCAACACACCGGAACCAGCAACCTGTAAAGAACTGAGCTCTTAAGCTGCCATTTTTCAGAGGGGACAGAGGGGAAGCAGCAGCATTGCCGCCACTTGCAGTGTGCAGGCCAGTGACAGCATCTCTCCTGTACCCGTTCTCCACAGACACGCTCTCAAATTTGGGTAAGTTGGGTTAAGTCTCAGGCTATTCACTACCAATTTCTGACGTGTTATGTTGCTCTAGACCAAGAAAGCTCCGATCCACCACCTTTTATCTCCATCATTCTTGTACCAAGCTCTGTAAGAGCTTGGGCAAGGCCTAGTTCCCCATGAGGAAGGCCACTGCCCAAGCACAACCACCTCCTTGGAACTAATTCATGCTCAAAGTCCAACTAAAATGTTGTCTAAGTCCTCAGAGGTATCAGAGTTGGGAACAAGCAAGTGGATACTTCTCTGAGTGCAAATACTGAGGGGACATCAGACTCAGGATGAGTAAGTAAAGTTTTCTTCATTTGTCTTTGTTTACAAATATTCAATCCCCACAGATTTTTTTGAACAGAAATGGGTTTTAGTAGCATAAATCTAGCACATACAAAGCAATTATCAGCCAAAACTTAAATCAGCAGTTTTTTCTTGGACAATTCTCTGCCTGTCCTGGTTCTTAAACAGCAGATTATTCTCTGCATAGCTCTGCTTGGACTGCTCTCTGCATACTTTTGCCCACAGCCCCCAAAACAGGGCTAAGACCTTCTTCCTTAAACACACTAAACATCAGCTTGTAAATTTTCTCCCCTTCTATGTTTTGCTTGGCAAAGAAGGAGCAAGAGAAGCTTTCTAGTTCAAATTTGTATTAGCTGAATGACATGGTAGTAGCATTTTCCTTTAAGTTTCAGCATCTGAAAACTAAGAAAACCCAATAAATGTCCCTAGTAGTGCAACTCTGGAGAAAAAGCAAGGCTGAAAGTTCTAAAAGTAAATTTCAGGAGAAAATGTCAAGTTAGAAATATTTTTGTTTTAAAAAAAAAAATCCACCACATTCTAAAGGGCTGAGATCCTTTGGCTGCGCATTTTCAATAGATACAGCCAAAAAAAAAAAAAAAAGAAAAGAAATAATGTCACACATTCAGGTGGGACAAAGCAGAGTAGATTATGCCTACAAAATACAGCAAGTTTTAAAAAGCAGAACTATTCAGCTACCAAATAAGATCAATTATAACCATAAAAAGTTACATTTTTCCATCTCTTCCTTAACAGAAAATCCATATTACCATAATATATTCGCAGGATCTGTACATATATAATTTTCTTTCTTTTACCCCAATTTATCTATTATTCCATTACTGACACCACTACACACTTTACAGTAATACAATGTTTAAGGCATCACTAAACAACATCCTTTAGGAATATACAACAAAAATATATTCACAGCACAGTGTATAGCCAAATAAACATATCAAGGACAGGAAAGACAAATATTTCCCATTTGGATTTAGAAATTTAAGTTGGAAGATAGATTTGTCCAAGTTAACACAAAAAGATGGCAACAGAAGCCCAAACGTATTTTAAGCATCACTGTACTTTGAAATACTATTTGTCAAGCAGAGGAAATAACACTACGAAAATGAACTGCAGCTGTATAGATGGACTCGATTTATAGGTACATAATGCTTCTCCTCATACAACTCCTATCCAGACTAACCACTCTCACTCGTTACAGGTAGAGTAATTAAATGATAGCAAGCGAAACCTTTGAAGCCTAACACATTTATTGTCTCTTCGGTGAGGAAGGAACAATAACATTTTGATCCTGATTGTGAACTTCCCTGCTTCAAAATCTTCCTGTTTCATCAAGCTACCTGTTGCCTCAAGCCATCTTGTAATAACACAGATATACACCAGAACATCTTTGATCTATTCAATAATAGAAAATTCATTTTAACATTACCCCATCTTAGCCATAAGTACCATACAGCAGAAACATTAATGCACCATCAAAACATTTGTATAAATGTTTTTATGGTACAAGCGACATCTTTGAAAATAAAGTTTTATCAGGATTCCCTCTTGTTAGACAAACAGTTCAATTCTACAGAAACAGTAGAGAAGAGTCTTATTCACTGTCATTTTTCAAAGCCTCTAGCCATTAAAATGAGCCAGTTTTCACAGGTCAGCCTTGCTGAAATATTAGCTTACGTCCCCAGTACTTTTATTATGAGGTTGAAAGAAATGACCTTCAGCTTTTTAGACATAACTGCGCAGGGTAAGATTACTTTCATTTGCATTTAATGCAAAATAAAAAAATGCCACCCAAGTGAATGTCATGGCTAAATATCAAGCACATTTGCTCAACTTCTAGGTACCTGAAGCACAGACAGCGAGCAGTGGCTCTGCCCAGGCAAGAGTTTGAGCCAGCTCTTCAGCACTACATGTCCATGAGCCACCAAACACCACGGTCACAGATCCTCTGTGCCACATATCCCATTACTTGGGCATTGCTTACAGCATGGCAGATGAAGGCAAGGCTTACTGCTCATGCAAAATACTCTTCTTTTTATGCATATGTAGAAATAATTCCACATAAGATCTATTAGTACACCCAGAAAACAGCAGCTGGTGCTACAGGAAAAGTCACATTGCAGAGAAGATTCCATATCCGCCTTTCAGCATGGAGAGTTTTACTTCCTTATAATCAAAAGGTAATCCTTAGAGCCATGTATCATGCTCACTTTTGCTGTTTGTGGTGGGTTCTTAACTAATGTATTTTTCAAGATTATATATGGCATAAATCATAATATTTCTAGGCAGAGCCTGCTAAGCAGTATTTAGGGTGAAAAGAAACAGATGGCATAGTTATTATACACTTAAAAGCTATTTTTCTTCTCAGAGAGATTGCTCTTGTTTAAAATGAAAGTCTTATAATGTTGATTCTTTAAGGAGTAGAGAGCAAATTTCAGGGACAGAAGAGTCTGCTTCTTGCCTAAGTTTTTCATACCGGTCAGATGTCCAGATGCTCGCAGGAACTCAAGATGATTGTCCCAAAAAGATTTCCTCAAAAAATCGTCTTGTGTACACTGTTTTGTCCTGCTCAAGAGCTTGCAGCAAGTGCAGAAAGAAAATTTCACAATAAAAAATAAATCCCAAATTGCTCTCACTGATTTATTTTTCAATTCTCATTTACTCTGAGATTTTCTACTACTTGGAGAAACAGAAATTTATGCAAGGTAACTACAAAAATCCCATCAGCTGCTAATATTGTATTTGTAGCTTTATTATTCCTCATTAAGCTATAGTTGAGTAATATATGAATTAAGTTGTACAAGTTGAATCTTTCGCTTTGTTTTAAAACAAGGCTCTAGTAGTTTAATTGATTATCCATACTTGCAGGCTTGGCAGACTAATTTGTTCTGAGCTCTTTTGAGGAGATGCCTTTGGGATTCTGGTTTGTGATTTGCAGAACACAGAACTGCCTGCAATCAAAGCCATCAAGCATATTTTTCAGTTAAGGAAATGATACCAGAAAAAAAAAAAAAAAAAAAATCAAGTGGGCCAATAAGCCCACAAAGCAGCTCCTAGATCGGCCACCCTCGGAGCTGGCACAATAGTGACCCTCTCAAGAAGGTCACGTCCTGTTCAATAGCCCAGCGTATCACCTACCTGGGGTAAAACAAGGAATAGGAGAAACACTTAATTCAGCTGGTTAATCAGAATCCTATTGGTTGCGTTGTAGTAACAAATACATCCTCAAGATCTTTTATTTACAAACATTTACTGAAACTAATTGAATTGTTGGAAAAAGACTATCACTTGCTCAGCTTTATTAATATACCTAAGCATATTTCAATTTTCAAAGTCACTATCCACAAACAGTATCAAGAGAACTCAACTGCAGAATCCAAGCGTAAAATAAAAATTTATTAGTTTGATCATGATAGGAAAAATGTATCATTAGATTAATTAGGCAATTAGCAGAATTCACAGCTGCTCTCTGACAACTGAGTCAGTGGTTCTGAATTAATGAGGGATACTTTCCATACACTTCCTACCAACAGAAGTTTATGGAAACATTCTTTTCTTTGATGTTTGTCATGAAAGCTAATAAAAAAGGGACTGCACACTCCAACTAAGCTGCTATTCAAGAATTATGATCAAAGGCTAGCTCTTATATCCATGCTTCTCTCTAACTAATATATGGCATTCAATAATGAATTGAGCATGATTATGATGTGCCTTTATTTCAGTAGTACTTTTTAACGCTTTCTTGAAGACTGGATTAGGCCCACTATTATTTTTATAGTCATTATATTTGTCAAGCAACTGATTATTGTGTTCTGTGGAACATAATTACAAAAGACATTTGTAAGGCAGCTTATTGGCAAAATACGGACAAACGCTCAGCTTGTTTGGAAAGATAATGGGATTCGCACCACACCTCTGTGGGGTGACACGCGAACACTGTTGGGCATCAAAATTAGCTGTGGTTGCACAGACTTGCAATATTCTTACTACCACAGCATCAGTCAAGCTTGTCCTGAAATTTTACTAGAGTTCACTTGAAATTTTTGTAATATTTTAGTGAGATTTCAATTGGGCTTACCTTCCAATTTCAAGTCATTTCATTTTTCTCATCTAGTTTTTTGAGCTTAATTTTTAAAAAGATCTAGTATATTATCAGTAAAATTATACAAAAAAAATTACAAGAGCTTGCTTTCACATGCATTTCCACATAAAAAAAACAACTTTAAAAACATGAAAATAAAAACTTCAAATAATAAAGTCTTCATTAAGTGGGATTAGTAATGATAATGACAGAGCAAAACAAGTAAACATCAAGAGAAATACATCCTAACCAGGAGGCAACCCTTGGCAATTAAAGATGAGCATAAAGATGAGCCATAACTAGCAAGGTTGGGCTGACCAGGAGCTGAAGAAGCAAACTCAGATGTGTCCCACAAGCATCCTGATCTTGGGAGAACTCAGAAAGCTATTTACTGATTTATTTTGCAACGCGCTCCAGCAGACAAGCTAGGCAGAGGTTCTGCATATGCTCTCAACTGGTGTCAAACTCTCCTCTCTGAAAGCCTATTCAAGCCTAGCAAATCCTGGGAGCTGCTTTTCCTTCCCGTACAAGGAGTAACCTGCACCTCTGGATTCATGTTTCTCTGGGAGGAATAACTGAACTTTCTTGGCCAAATCTCTCCTGAATTTGGTGGATATTCATGACAGAGAAATACAGCACATAAAAGACAAACCCAATTTGCTTTTCCAGTATTGCTGAAATCCCATTAGCGCATCACACTCCTTCAGATATGCCTGGCTTCCCAACCTCAAGTCCAGGCTTTGTAGGACAGTTCACAATCTTTTGACAATACTAGCAGAAAATAACAAGTAATTCCATGCTGAAGCTACCCCCTCGTATTGAATCTTCCTCTGAAATGTTAAGATGATATGCATCACTTAAAGCCCAAAAAACCCTTATAGGAAAGGTAATTTGAAACAGAACCTAAGCATTAGATTTTTTTTTTCCAATCAGTGTAAATAATTAAATTCCTAAAGGGTTTGTCACATTATGCTCTTAATATAAATATATAATTGCAAAGAAATACTTGTCTATGGCATTTTTTGTTCTATTTATAAGCCTTAGAACTGTTATGATTGAAAAAACACTTTAATGATTTTCTTCTTACATTTTGGACTGCATCTCTCTGCATTTTTTGTCCATGCATCATGGCCTGTTAGAAAAAAACAAAAAGCTCACACATGACTACCTGGAACTATCCCCTCTATGATTCCTCCTCGCAGATATTTTTTTTTTTTTAAAAAATTGAAATCTACTGGACAATTACAGAAATCAAGTGGCATGCAGGGACCCAGAGCAGGACAAAAGTTCTTAGAAGTTCCTAGTGAGAACTGAGGGAAGGAGTCTGAATCCCTCACCCGCATCCCCTCCAAGTTATCTGAAGCATGCAGACACACTCTAAGGAAGATCATCTGTATCACAAGCTATCAAGATATTATCACTACATTATAAGAAATGAAGGACACGCTGATGTTACCACTGCTATTACTGTGGCACCGCACAGACAAGCTGCTGAAATGACCCAGTAGCTCTAAGGCTACTTTTGTTGACATATTTTTTACTATAGAATAACACATGGTAAAACAAGAGAATCAAGTCATTTTACAGAAGGCAAGTTATGAAAATTCAAGTTAAAGCCTCCACTGGAGTGGAGTTTATGGTGCTGCTGGTTTTAGCATTCTCAGGAGAATCACTTAAATTATTTGGCCTCTATTTAAAATCTTGCAGCCATAGACTCGACACTCATTTATTTAACACCAAAGCAAAATGAACTATCTGTAAGCCAGCGAGGAAAATGCTCAGTTTAAGGAATACTGCAGGTCTCAATCTTTGGAAGCAGAACTGGGATACAGCACTGTCTTCGCGCAGGCCAAAGGTACAAGGCCCCAAGCAACACAGGGAAACAAGCAGCGTTATTTGTCAAATACAAGTTGGACAGGGAGCAAAGTCAACAAAATGCATTATTGCGTCTTCATTTATGTCACAATGTATTTTTCCCACTAGTCGCAGCTACACAGATATTAAGTTACTTGTACTGCCTGCAATGGTTTCCAAATCCCACTACTCAGTCTATTGAATTGAATTTCCAGGATATCTGCCACTAGACCAATTGCTGCCAGCAGCTGACGGCTGCGGTAACAGCGCTTTTTAGTTTTATTTTTTCATCCTGTTTTGTGAGGGGAAGCCCACAAGTACCGCAGGGCAGCACATCCCAGGGCCCGGCCGTCCATCCCCGCCGCATCCCCTGGTTCCTGCGCTCCCACACAGGCACCTACCACAGCCCTGACGCAGCCCTCACATTCCCGCACTTGGACACTGCAGCATCTCCCAGCTGCTCCCAAAGTTGCCTTTAATTCCTGACATTCTTCTCTGTACTCTATATGACTAACACCAGGTTAGACACCAACAAAAGACCCAGATAAAGCATCACTGTATGAATAAATACCTAATGAGTAATCCAGGAATAGGCACTAGAATGTTATTTGAGGGAGGTCATGCCTTGACTTTGAATCTTTAGCTGTTTAATAGATTTTTGAATAAGACCTGAGAAATCATCTCTCTATTCTTGCAGTCTTCTCACTGGAAGACTAGCTTAAAGAAAGACTCTAAATATTAAAAATCATGCTCATTAATGCACATGCTTCTGGTCTACTGAAGAGCCATTTTTTCCCCTTATAGCACAGTATTCAAAGCTAAGGTGAACACTGCAACCTTCTCTTCTAAACCTACAGCTCTCTGCAAATATAATTGATGCTAATATAAAAATACTTGGAGTGGTGGAGGCACTGAAAAGCTGTGTGCCTAGTGCCATGGCATAGCAGGGGGACACTATCATGTTAAAAAAATGAACTGTACATTGNCTTGGAGTGGTGGAGGCACTGAAGAGCTGTGTGCTAGCCTAGTGCCATGGCATAGCAGGGGGACACAATCACGTTAAAAAAAAAGAATTGTACATTGAGCTTGGCATAAACAAAATCCAAGCCCCAAGCTGTTAGTCCTTACAATATGAAGAGGCAAAAATTCACCTGTTTTACAACCTTAGACAAGCTGCACATGTATGAGGCTGCTCATACAGCAGTCTCATACAGGAGTCTACCTTCTAGCACTCAAGTCTCATCTTCCTTTTCTTCTGTTATAAAAATGAATTCATGATTTCTCCAAGTGAAATTTCAGCATTAAGCATTTTTTTCTAATGAACATATAGATCAAACACCACATGGAATTAAGAAATTAAACCATTTCTGCACATACTTCTATCTCTAAAACAATCAGCTTCTGGCTTGGACCTTTATGGAGGCTACTGTGACATGGCTACTGTGAAGCACATTAGCCAGTTAATTCCCTGTAACTCTACCTAAACTAAATCATGCTTTTGAAAAGAATCACTTAGATTGCATAAGCTTCATTATACTCAAGTAAATTGCACCTCTTTAATTGTGGAGGATTAATTCTGCCTTCGATCTTACTTTTGGCCAAGTCGAAAAATGGCCTAGTCTCTTCACACTGTCTTTACTACCTTCCATTTCATCCTTCATCACACTGGACATCACTTCTTTATTACTGCTTAAGTTTTTTAGGTGGAAATCCTTCATCATTAGCTTCACATTTTTAACATCATTATGCATTACATGGATACTTTTTCCTTGATCATCATCACCAGTCTAATACACTTCTGCCAGTTGCAGAAACTATGACTCCCTTGAGAATCTGGCACCAGAACACAGCCCTCTTGCAACTCTTGGTGATCAATTCTTTCTTCTTTTATTTTTGTGCAGGATTTTTTTTTTCAAATCTTTATCATTTTAACAGTATAGTCATACCTTTCCAAAATCAATATTCAATTTAATCCTTCTCACTGCACATCGGACCACATGATGTAAAGAGAATTTGTCTTCTGCTGCTGAGGCCCTTCTTTTAAAATCATGTTCATTCTGTCAAGTCACTTCTCTCTAATTCCTTTCTTAGCCTTCAACTTTTTACATTAATATTATCCCCTCCTTTCTTGAGTTTCAGACTTTTTCTGTTGTTGTTGTTTATTTTTACATTTTTTTAAAATATGTGCTCACTAATAGCCAAGCTGCACTTTGTCCAGTTGAGAAAAAGGTCTCATGTATCTAAAAATACTAGGTAGCCAGCTACATGTCTGGGGAAAACTACAGTAGCTCACAAAATATTCTTCTGTGAAATCATATGACTCATGTCAAAGAAGGCAAAATGAAATATTTTCTAGGATGACTTATTTGAACCCACTAAGTTATTTTTTGGTATATGGTAAAAGTCACCAATGTTACTGCAATGAAACTCCCCTGGTAATAAACTTTTATTTATTAAACAGTCACAGATACATATAGAATTTCATAGCTCAGTGATTGTCATGTATTCCAGTCTTAGGAGAAGCAATCACCCTGAGTTAGACACAGTGACTGCCCCAGATCTATGGTAGTTACAGCCGCTGTGATCTTGGACACATCTCCCAGACATTCGCTGCGCAACAGAGGAGATGGGCAAAGTACCAAGTTATGAAGCAGGACAACCCCAGCAACTGCCAGGCTCGGTGCTTACCTGGGGCCACCAAAAAGTGACCTTAGAAAATCAGCATCCACCCTTTCACTCCACTAACCCCCAACTCTTTTTTTTTTTTTTTCTTCTTCCCTCCCCCCTTTTCTCCTCTTAAGTACCATCTTATTTCAAGGTAAGAAATGGAAATTACAGAGCCGGATGGACCCTAAGGAGTCCTATGCAAAGTCCTGATATTCCATCCAGGCTGTGAAATAAGCACGCTTAGGCCAGCTAAGCAAGCTGCATGCGATGCTTACATAGGCATGGCAAAGCTTTGTTCTGTAGCTTTCTTCATGGAAACAAAGATAAGTATATATGGGTATTTAAATATTGTATCCCATTACAAATACTCTGCAAATGTGTTCATGTAATTAATAATGCAAACCAACAGCTGTGAAGCTCTTGCTCTGCTCCAGTGATTCTTCTTTCTTCAGTTCCAACGCCAAGCGCCTGCAAACCTCCTAAATGCTAAGCAAACACAGCAACCCATCTCCTACTGCACTGAACACAAATGAGAAAAGAGAACAGCAGTTAAAGGCTCTGTGGAAGCTGAAGGTCTCTTGAGAAACAGAATTTAAAAGATTTTAAGAACAAGCTTGTGCTTCCCTCACAGACTGAGCCAAGCCCAGCCTCATGGAAAGGGGAAATGACTCAGAATGCTGATCTAGGCAGGGAGATTAGGGATTCGGCTTCAATCCGTGACACGATAGCTAGTAAGCCAAGTCAGCAGCGATGGGATCTGTTTAACACTGGTTGCCAGTGGGTCAGATAGAAGACAACATCACTTCCTAAACTGAGAATTACAAGAGTCACTTAATGTATTGCTTGCTCAGAGGAGAAATAATCCAGAGTGATGCTCTCTGCCAGCTTCCTGCAGAGGGGAACCTGCAGCTGGTGCAGCTCAGATGAGAAGCTGCTGCTCTTGAAATAGGGTTCAAGAAACTAAGGATAGAGATTCCAACCCTAAAACTACTGTGACAGCATGTGTTAAGCAAGTAAAATAATATAAGGCATATTTCTACTTAGACAAAACTGTATGAAAAAGATCACCTCTCCACGCTATGGCTCACTGCCCCCCTTGATAGTGGCAGTACAACTTCCTGTGAGACTGTGCTGTATGGGATCAATAAAACAGTCAGAATTAAAACAAATGAGTAAATAAGAGTCAGAAGAAACAAAACACTAAAAAAAACCCTTTTTACCTCTGTTAATTTACCTACTTATAATTTATATAAAATTTCTATTTGCTTCTAGCTAGCGTTATTATTAGATTCTACTAGTTTCTTATCCTGCTTGAAGCACAGTCCAGAAATAAGAAAACAGGGAAACTATAAAGAGGTTTCAAGATTTTCTTAATATACACCTATGTTACAAAGTAAGAAAAAGTTATGTATATTTACAACCTCACAGAGGTGCAGATGCCTCTACAGAGAAGAGCTAAACAGACAATTTTGCTTGTCCCATCTGTTTTCACAGAGGAGTTGTCCGGTATAGAACCGTAGCAGGCATGATGTTCACTGAATTCAGGAAAGGAGGTTCAAAACCTGAATATGTAACTGTTAACTCATAAAAGAAATACCAAAAAAACCCCAAAATGTTTAAGTGCCCTGTGGAAAGGATACCTAACTGTGCTTATGTGCATTATTCAAATACATAATAGCAACATTAAAAAAATGGATCAAAAATGTTTGGCTTAATATGAAACTGAAAAACAGGAGTACCTACATGAATTCTCTATCAAAGATGGGGAAGAGACACACACAGGAAAACTGACAGTAAGGCAAAGAGTCACAGTGACATGGGAACCTAGAACCTACCTTAATATGAGGCTGGTATTTTTATGATAGGAAGCAGATGCGGCAATGAAGAGTCATGAAAGAAAAAGTACCTCCCCCTCAGAGGCCATGGCCCAAGCCAGACAGGCTACCCCTGGAGCACATCCTGAGGGAGCCATGGGATGCCAGTCATCTTCTGATATGCTGTATTTATTTGCTGGCTTGTGAGCCTTGAACTTCTGTGAGTAACTCATAGACAAAAGTAAAAATAAGTTATGTGAGGTCTATATTGCAAAAAGTCTATATTGAAGTGTATATTGCAAACTAAACAGTAAGATTACTTCCTAGAACAATAAAATACAAGAACACAGGTCAGCAAGCAATTACATTCCGGAGACAATTCTGAAACCTTCCAGCACTTTGCATATTACTGAGTCAAGAGGAGGTAGACATGAAGGAAAGCTGCTGGGTAGAAGAGCCTGAAGCAAGACAGCACAGAACTCAAAGCACCAGACTCCCCGCAAAGAACAATTATCCACAAGAAAAAGGCCAAATTGTGAAAAGCATCCAGATTAGAGCAGCACGTAATCCCTAGCACCACCAAAACTGACAGAAGATCACAAAAGCTCCTTGGTTACACACGAGCAAGCCTTCAGGAAAGCACCCTCCACATGGCACAAGGCAGACCAGCTCCTCTCTTCCCACCAGCACCTGTTTTCTCCATTCCACGCACGTGCTCTGTCTCTTTAGCAGGTACCTGTGCAAACCTCAGTTGTTGGTTGCGAACTAGAGTTAATTCAGGACTACCACTGCTGGACCAACAAAGTGGCTGTTCCTACCAGACATCACAGTTCATGTGACATTCAACCACATCTGAAATCTCCTCTTCTCTAAGACTGATTGGAAAGTAAGAGGAAGTAACGAAACATAGGAGGAATTCATCAATCATTTTCATAATTAAAAACATAAAAATAACTTCTTAATTTAGGTAAAAAATAACTCCTGAAATGATATGATATTCATTTTGCTTCCCCTCTCAGCATATTTCATTTTCACATTTTGTAGGGTGAAAGAAATTATGCAATCAGAAAGACTGACCTCAAAGTATGAACTCTTGATACCAGGTAAAGTAAACTGCTCAGAATAAACTTGTGACCATGCATCTAAGCAATTCAGCTCAATGCTGCAGAGAACCTAACTTCAGGGGCTCTAAGCTTCCACTGAAAAAAACTGAAAGACAAAATAATTTTTCTTGAGAAGTCAGTATCCTCAAGTGGCCTGATTTCTGCCTGACTGAATGCCATTGGATGTCACTGACATTTTAACAAGAAAACATTTTTGCTCAAGTCATTAAGAAGGTGGTGTAGACAACCTAAGTATATGCTTCAAAATGTTCCTAGGATAAATTGCAACTTTAGGCTGGAACACTCACAACAGTAGTGACCTCCTTTGTTAGTAAGCAGTAGACAAAAGGTATATAGACTGTTGTTCAAACAAGAGCCCACCCATGGAGAAATGGCACTGAATTACATATATCCAATCAATTTCTAGTAATGTTTCCAAAAATGTGAACATATGCAAGAGCTACAGTATGCACACATACATGGATAGGCATCCATTTTACATGCAATAAGCAGCACGTTATACATTGATGTTTCAAATGTGACTTGACTTGTGGAAGTTGCAAGTTTTCTTCTGCACACCACACACCAGTTTACGCATTTGAACATTTTGTTGAAACAACAGGAATTAACTGTTTTTTATTCAGCAGAAGGTTAACTTAACACACAATTCTCCTTACATAAGCACATATGTGACTAAGAAGTGGTTCTGGAAGTAGGAGAGCACAGATACTTTTCACACAGTACCTGTGTATTATGCATTCTCCTCTTCAAGAGGAGAATGCTTATCTTGCTAGATAAGACATTTTTCCCTTCTCCCTGCTATGTAATTCTGTGTTTCCACAAATCACAGCAAATGGAAAATCTTGCATGCATTAGTTTTCCATATTTAATGTGTACAAAGTGACATACTGCCTTTTTATAGGCTAAGTGGCACTTATAACACTGGCAAGAGTGTCATGTTCTCTACATTTTCACAAATCTACAGTAACACAGTTCAAAATAAGAACTATTATGTTCGCCTAAATCTATTTAAGGCCATTAGGTTTGGATCTAATACTCTACACTTGCACGCTGCTGTCATGATGGCCTATTAGTTGGCAGACCAGATTTGTACATGAAAATTGTATCTTTAATTAGACCAACAGGTATACTTCAGGCAACCAGGCTCTTCAGGAGTTGCAATTCAAGTCTGTAACAAGTCTTTCTAGCATATTAGAGATTTAAAACATGTTTTTACCTGAAGATGTTAGAAAAACTGTACAGAAAGAGAACAAAACTATGGGGAGGGAACTATAAGCACCAAGAACATAACCACAAGTACTACCAGCCTTCAATCCAACGGTGTTTCCTTTGGAGCAGGGACTGAGCAGGAACCAAGCTCGTCTCCACACTTGGAGGTCAGGGTCAATATGGATAACAAGCACAACAGAACAGCCGCCCGAGCAAACTAAGCTGCATTGCCTAGTTAACTAAATTGGAAGAAACTGCAAAACAAACAGCACACAACAATATAAGTAATCCTGAATGCCAAGTGTTGAACAGTTTAAAAAAAAAAAAAAAAAACTAAACAGATAAAATTTAATGCTGATAGACATGAAGTATCAGGCATCAAGGATGGGACATTTCACTGAAGTACATGAAATCTCAGCAAGCGCACACCTGTGTCACACACGGAGGATAACTGGCTTTTCATTCTTGACCAAATTAAGGACAAAGAATTCAAACCCAAGCAGGAGGGTTCCCAGCACCCCTCCCTAGCCTGTGCGAGCCGTGGCCTGGCAGGGAGGCCACTTCCAGAAGGCCGCCCAGGTTNTTTAAAAAAAAAAAAAAAAAACTAAACAGATAAAATTTAATGCTGATAGACATGAAGTATCAGGCATCAAGGATGGGACATTTCACTGAAGTACATGAAATCTCAGCAAGCGCACACCTGTGTCACACACGGAGGATAACTGGCTTTTCATTCTTGACCAAATTAAGGACAAAGAATTCAAACCCAAGCAGGAGGGTTCCCGGTGCCCCTCCCCAGCCTGTGCAGCAGGGAGGCCGCTTCCAGAAGGCTGCCCAGGTTGGCCCCGTGAGCTGCTCCTCCTGTTTGCAGCTCAGAAAAAGGGAGAAGGAAGAGAAGATTACAACAGGTTCAGTGCTATTACACATTTGGAAGAACAAGTCCCTACAACTTAATGATGTTAAGCAATCTTATTAATATTTACAGTAAAGGTTCCATGGTGTTATAGCCCCCAGGATGATATATGCCTGTACTACCTGGAAAATCCCAGTTCAATCTTCTCTACATACCACACCAGAAGTAGTGATCCAGTCATCTGACAGAGCTGAGAAAACCACTAATCCTGTTGCTCCAAAAGCTTGATGTAAGGCGGGACGACTGAGAGGTGTCAGTGCCACCATCGAGTCCGTTCTGGCTGCACTGGCTGGAAATAGCGTTAGTGCAATCACATTTGCAGGCAGGATGCAGAGCTGCATGACAGACCACCTGGTAGCACCGGGACCTACTTGGTTTACACGCAAAGAACACAACCGCTTCAACTGTGCAAAGTACTTGCAAGCCAGAAGAAATACTACTTTCAAAAAGTAAAGCACAAAATAATGAATTCTACCTTCTCATGAGATTTATAGGTGAAGGAATATGCTGGAACACAGATGTGACATTTTGTTTGCAGTGTCCCCGATAAACCATGTTTCTTCAAGGAAAATGTTATAGAAAAAGGAGTAAGGCTCGTCTGCTAGTATGGAAAGGTCACTTCATGCCCAACACGGGAGAGGTATTGCTCATCATTCATCTGTCTGAATACATTAATGCAGGTGCTGCTGCCAGCTTATGTCCCTGTGGCCTGAAGCAAGCCATGAAATATGTGCAGGTAAGAGGAAGTAATAGTAATTTAGCTAACAAGTTAAACAATTGAAGATTATTCCCATTAGATTGAGGCAGGAAATACTAGTGCCACAGCAAGAAAAGTAATAAAGTCTGTTCCACTACCTCTATTCACCCCCGGATGTATTTTACACTCAGCAAGGAGCAGAGTCTGACCAACTTCCCCCCGTTGGGACACAGAGGGATCCACCACTTGTCATGGCAGCCTCTTCTCCACCTGCAACACCCCAAGGAGCTCCCCCTCTCAGAGCTGGGGACAAGGCCCAAAGCGTTCTCACACTCGCACTAACTATCTCAACTTTCTTCTGTTGTGGCTAAAATGACTGATCTGTTAAATTTCTCCAAGGGTCTCAAGTACAAGAGGCTTTCAGAGAGGCTTCCAAGCTCCGTTTCCTTAACAGAGCAGTCTAATGTCATCAGCTGCTACATCCATTACTTGATACACACAGTTCTGAGCTAATATTAGCCAAAAACCTCTTACCCTCCTCTTCTTCTGTCAAAAATAACTCCCCAGAACAACCCAAAACACTACCTGTCTCTGAGACCACAGCAAGCTACAGATGCCGTTGACTGCTCAACTCTTCTGCATCTGGGCCCGTGCTCCTAAGCCAAGCAGCCTCTCCGTCAACATTCGATTTCCACACATTTAGAATAGGTTCAGAGCATACTAAAAATACACATTTCCCATATGGCATCTCTCCATGACACATCCTGCCTGGGGGACGAGAAAACTGTCCTTGCTGCTGCAGCAAATAGAACTGTCCATTGAAGGAGAAGACCTTGCACTAAAACTTGTAATAATACAGGTATAACAGGAAAAAAAAAAAAAAAAAAAAAAAAAAAAAAAAAAAAAA